>CAUYRH010125617.1:0-16334 GCA_963574655.1 Perodicticus potto | reverse complement strand
CTCGGTAGAGTGCCGTGGCATCACACAGCTCACAGCAACCTCCAACTCCTGGGCTTAGGCGATTCTCTTGCCTCAGCCTCCCGAGTAGCTGGGACTACAGGCGCCCGCCACAACGCCTGGCTATTTTTCTGTTTTGCAGTTTGGCCAAGGCCGGGTTTGAACCCGCCACCTTCGGTATATGGGGCCGGTGCCCTACTCGCTGAGCCACAGGCGCCGCCCTACTTTTTTCTTTTTGAGACAGTCTCACTTTGTCGCCCTCAGTAGAGTGCTGGGGCGTCACAACTCACAGCAACCTCAAACTCTTGGGCTTAAGCAATTCTCTTGCCTCAGCCTCCCAAGTAGCTGGGACTGCAGGTGCCTGCCATAACACCCAACTATTTTTGGTTATAGTTGTCATTGTTGTTTGGCAGGCCCAGGCTGAATTTGAACCCGCCAGCTCTGATCTACGTGGCTGGCGCCCTAGCTGCTGAACTACAGGCGTCAAGCCTAAATCTGTGTTTTAAAGATAAAAATTAAAATGTATGATAAATAAAGTAGAACTTACAATTAAAATAGTGGCAACTTGGTAACCAGGTAGGACCAAGGAGTGCCCCACCCTTGGGGACAGACGTTTGGGAGGCTCTGGGTATCTCTGCAGAGCTTTGGTGTTAGGAGTTTTTATTCTGGAAACTATTGTTTTAGGTACAATTTTATTCCTTGTTCACTTTTTATGTTGGTAAAGGTGTTTTTCACCTGGGCTAATGGAGGGTGGATGATGCAGTTGTGGGTCAGAACTGGATCTCGACCCCACAGCCAGACCTGGCCTAGTGGACTTTAAACCCAGAAGTTTTAAAATTATTTTGTTACATGTGTAATAAAGACCTCAACCTAAAAAATATTAAAAATGACATGAATAAGGAAATTTAACCAAGAGTTAATTCCAAAATTAAATTTTCTGAACTAAATTTGGAAAACTATAAGAGAATCTAAAATGTCTGGGTTCCATCTAATCTGTAGTTCTATCTATAAATATTGAGAAGACTCAACTGTTCCCAAGCAGATTTCATGGTTTTTCTTTGTACTGTTGTAGGTGGCACTCGTGTTCCCGAATAGCGACCCTGTGATGTTCATGGTTGCATTTTATGGGTGTCTCCTGGCAGAGCTGGTTCCTGTCCCTATAGAAGTGCCATTAACAAGAAAGGTAGCGAAGCTGGGGCTCAGTCTGCATGTGGGTGTCATTACTGTCAGTGGTGTGTAACTTCCCCTTTACTCAAGCTTCTCTCAATGTGGCCAACAGCAAGTGGCTATTTTGACAAGGAGGGGAAGATAATGGCAGGAAGGCCAGCACTGTCTGCAGATACCGTCCTGTGTTGCTGGTGAGAGGCACTTGGAACAGCTTTGCTGGTGATGAGGTCATGCTGCACCCTTGTCACTTGGAGTTGTTCTGGCCCCTGTTTGAATTTCCCAACAAAAATGATAGGCGTTTTTTTCTTCTAATGAATAGAATTTGTGACTCAATAGGATTTTGTTAAACTTTTCCTGAAAGCCGTGTGCTTGTTGATAATGATTTCCATTCTTAGGGATAAATATAATACCATTACAGTGATAGTATAGCTCACTGTTTTGAATAAACAAAAATTCTCTTGTATTTTTGTTCACTTACATGACAGAAAGCAGTTTTTGTTACCAACAAATAACTAATGTGGGAACTTACTAATGTTCTAGGTAGCTATGACATTTTAGATCTGAAATAAATATTGGTGATCAGATTATTGAAAAGATACCATTTATAAGTAGACTAGGCATATGTTTTACAAAGTTAGAATTTTCTGTCATCCTATTTCAGAGTTCAGGCAGTTGTTAATGTGAACATTATCCACAAATATGCAAGCATCCCAACCAGTATATCCAGAGGATGAACAGGTCTTTTACTTTTAATTCAGTGATTCTTAGGAAAAAAATGGAAATTCATCAAACTCATATGAAGAAAATGACAAAGCTTTGCTGAGGGACCTATGTAACTGACAATTTGGCCAGAAGAAAACATGTATTTCTGTGTAGAAATGATGAATAATATTGTTAAAGGTCAGGCCTCCAAGATAAATGTGTAAATTTCAAACATGATTCAATAGAAATTTCAATACAGTTATTTTTAGAGTTTATTAAAATGCTTCTAAATGTCACTTGTAAGAATAAACTGTGAGGCTTGGTGCCCGTAGCTCAGTGGTTACGGTGCCAGCCACATACACCAAGGCTGGCGGGTTCGAACCTGGCCTGAGCCAGCTAAACAATGACAACTGCAACAACAAAGAAAAAAAAAATAGCCGGATGTTGTGGAAGGTGCCTGTAGTCCCAGCTACTTGGGAGGCTGAGGCAAGAGAATATCTTAAGCCTAAGAGTTTGAGATTGCTGTGAGCTGTGACACCATGGCACTCAACCGAGGCACTCAATCGAGGGTGACAAAGTGAGACTCTGTCTCAAAAAACAAAAAAAAGAATACATTTTGAGAAATTAACCTATTATGTAGAACTTTATATTTCACTACAAAAACAAACAAAATATTTTTCAAATTTAAAAATAATTCATATTTTCATGAACTATTTCCATGAACCTATCATATATGCCAAAAATAGGAGTGAATTGTTCTAGAAGTTTTATGAGGTGTGGGAAAAAGGTTGTATTCTCTGCATGGCCTGGAGTCCTGAGGGTCTGGGGCTGTTGTCCTCAACTGCTGTTCTGTTCTCCACAGGATGCAGGCAGCCAGCAGATTGGGTTTCTGCTGGGCTGCTGTGGAGTTACCCTGGCCCTGACCACAGACGCTTGTCAGAAAGGCCTTCCCAAGGCACAGACAGGAGATGTGGCAACTTTCAAAGGTGAGGCCTCTGTGGAAAGAGCACCAGTGTTAGGCTGCCCTTTCTCCCGATGTGCTGTTCCAGAAATTAAACCATAGGGAGGCTGCAGGGTTTTTTATCAAAAGTGATACTTTGTTCAAGGCATTAGTGAATCTTGATTTTCGTCTGATTGGATTCCCCTACCTGTGTAGTCTGTTATGGTAGGTGCTGGCCTGGTGTACTTTTTTCAAGTGAATAAAATCAAACGAGACTAAATTGTGAACTCCTTAGTCACTCAGTGGGTAGTTGTGCATTGGAGGTGCAGGCTCTGTGTGTTGAGCCTGTTGTGCAGGCTCTGTGTTGTTGTATGACCTTCTGACACTGAGGTGTTTTCCTATGTGCCTGTTCACAGGTTGGCCACCCCTGTCCTGGCTGGTGATTGACGGGAAGCATCTGGCCAAACCCCCCAAGGACTGGCACCCTCTGGCCCAAGACACAGGGGCTGGAACTGCTTACATCGAGGTAATTGCTACTTGCGACTCGGAGCACAAGAAGGCATACGCCAGAGGTTTGGGCCTTGTTTTTCCATGAGCACATAAGCTGCTATTGTTTTTTTAAACTTAAGGCTGAGTTCTCATTGTTTCATCTCTGGCCCAGAAATATAAAGTATCATGTAAGACCTTGCGCAGACCCTTTCAGGTCTTACTCTCACCTGATTCTCCCCAACTGGCCCCCAGGGTACAAACCATTGTGATGGAGCCACATGTACCATTGCTCTTGGGCCCCTGCCAGAGAGAGCCACAACTGTGTGTAGAGTGTCCTTTCGTGGGCCAGGGCCTAGGGTTAGCAAAGGGGAGACACCAGCCACTTCCTTAATTTTTTATTAAAGATGGGGTCTTACTTTATTGCCCAGGCTGGCCTTCGACTGCCAGGCTCAAGTGATGCTGCTGCCTCAGCCTCTCAAACAGCTGGGACTGCAGGCATTACGCACTGCGCCCAGTGCTTTATGCTGCTACTTCTAAAGATTCTATCAGCCTCCATTCTGTCTGCTGTGGCCTCTAGAAATACCACAAGATGTTTTTTTCCTTGAAATCTTTCAGTATAAAACCAGCAAAGAAGGCAGCACGGTGGGGGTCACCGTGTCTCACGCATCCCTGCTGGCACAGTGCCGGGCTCTGACCCAGGCGTGCGGGTACTCGGAAGGTAAGGGCTCCTGGGGCAGGGGCAGTGGCGCTTCTGGCCTTGCACAGGGACCTGACAGACCTCATCATACAGCTGTCACTATGCCTGTCAGAGCCACCCCTGGGTTGAGCCTTTGCCCTTTAATCCCAGCCATACCAGGTTAGGCCATGTAGCCATCCTCAGCATGGTCATGAGGTCTCTGGTTATGCTGGACCCGTGGGCCTGAGGTATCTCTTGCCAGAGTCTGGGCTGCTTGGTGCTGTTCGTCTTCAGTACACTCACGTGCATATTGTTTTCCCCGGAGTACAAGCCAGTGTACCCACCACTCAGTGTGTGCATAGTACTGGCTGGGCTGGCTTAATTTGTGACATGCTGAGGAACAGGGTATTTGTGTTTAAGAAAATAGAAAACACTCTTATTTTTCTATTATTATTTTCTGTGACTAGTTTTGACTTAAGCTATCATGCATGTAAATACACAAGTAGAATCTTTATGGTCATAGATTATCTCTTGGTAATTTACAGGCAGCCCCTGATTTACTGTTAAATATCAGATATTTTAAAATAATTTAAAATAAAAAATAATTTTTCATGTAAAATATTATTTTAAATTGGTAGATAATTATATATACTTATGGGGTACAAGGTGAGAAATATTATTTTTAAAACTGTAAAAATGGACCTAAGGATTTTTTTTTAATTACATCATTATATAATGGTAAAAGGATCAATTTAGCAAGAGGATATAGCAATTCTGAATATATGTGTATACATATGTCCTCAACATAGGAACAACAAGGTATATGAAGCAAATACTAAAGCTAATCAGAGTGATAGACCCAAACACAATAATAGTTGAGGACTACTAAAGTAGTTTTCTTTTTTTTTTGAGACAGACCCTCAAGCTGTCACCCTGATAGAGGGCTGTGGCATCACAGCTCACAGCAACCTCCAATTCCTGGGCTCAAGCGAGTCTTCTGCCTCCGCCTCCCAAGTAGCTGGGACTACAGGCGCCCGCCACAACACCCGGCCATTTTTTTTTTTTGGTTGCGGCCATCATTGTTGTTTGGCGAGCCCGGGCTGGATTTGAACCCGCCAGCTCAGGTGTATGTGGCTGGCGCCTTAGCCCGTTGAGCCACAGGCGCCGAGCCTAAAGTAGTTTTCTTACAGGGCAATACTGAGCTGAATAAAAATCGGAAGTGAAATTGAATGGTTATGTTTAAATATTAAAAATACAATTAAAAGCAAGGGGTAACGTGGGTACAGCTAAAGATTTTAGGGTAGACTGGAAAATGATTGTAGTTTTAAGGACTTCTAATATTTTTTAAAAAGTTAGATTTATCAGATCATGTCCCATGGTTTTCTTCAGTCCAGTGCTGATCTCACATACTCTCCTATGAACTGGCTTCTTGAGCTACCAGAGAGATACTTAGAGTGACCTTGTCTAGGTGATGCAGCTTTGCTGGCACAGCAGCCAAACCTCCTATTCCCTGGGGTCTCTGTCAGTGGGTGCAACTGGGAGCTGCAGTGCCCTCAGTGGGAAGGCTGGTCTGCCACAGCCCAGGCTAGGCCAGGAGCCTTTGGGAGCACAACACATCTCTGCACAAACCTCCAGCCCCAGGATGCCAGGTCCTGGCCTCTAAGGGTGGGGATGCCTGTCTGTGAGGCTGAGGAGTGAGAATATCTGGGGCAGCTCCTCACCCACCTCCTCACTTGAAGAGATAGGAACAATGGTGACATGTGTACAGTGTCCCAAGTGTGTGACATTCTTACTTCAGATTAGTGATCATAGCGTGATTCTCTATTTCAGTCCAGAGTTATATGGCCTTCTACTTTTACATGTTTCCAATAATTTGAATAACCAGGTAATTATTGATTAATTGGTGCCTGGTATTTAGAAATGCTTCTGTTCCCTAAAACTTGTACATGTCAGTGATGTACTCAGAATTTCTCTAGAAAGGCACATGGTTGTTCAGCCGTTTAACCTTCTTTGTCCACTTTCAGCTGAAACATTAACAAATGTGCTGGATTTCAAAAGAGATGCTGGTCTCTGGCATGGAGTGTTAACAGTGAGTGTTGTTTGCTAATGACTAATTGTTGGAACAAGGGATTGCTAGTGTTTTGTGCAAGAGCTGATCCCAAGGCTGTGCCTGAGTATTGTTGTGAGAGTACCTGGGCTTTTTTGCTTTTTCTTATGTGGCTCAGTCCTGCTTGTTTCTGAGTGGGTCTCTCTCTCTGGCAGAGTGTCCTGAACAGGATGCACGTGGTCAGCATCCCCTACGCACTGATGAAGGTCAACCCACTCTCCTGGATTCAGAAAGTGTGTTCCTATAAAGGTAACAGAAATGCCACTCCAGCAGGACTCATAATTCTTCAGAGAACTACCTTTGAACTGATCTTGGGTGATTAAGAAAACTGATCTTGGGTGATGAAGCTGACATGTGGAAATATAGGTGTGGGCTAAGGAGCTCCTGGACACTTGCCTTCCTCCTGCCTGGGCTGGGGCTGATGTGTTTGAGGCACTGGTTGGGGGGCAGGTAATTGAGGCCCTGCCTCTTCCTGGGGGCACAGCCCTGCAGGTTGTCAGGGGCCTGGTACAGTCCAGGGCAGATGAGGTGAGATCTGGCCACCTGGTGGTTCAGGGCGCTGTTATACCCTATGGAGCTCAAGATCTTCTTCAGCAGCCCCTGAAGCCCTGACTGTGCTGTTGACTGGTTCTGCCTGTAGCTGATCCTGTGCTCTGCTTCAGAGCCACCTGGTGGTGGCAGCTGTTTTTTTCTGTTTTAGTTTTAGTTTTTGTTTTTGTTTCTTTATGGGGGAAAACTCAAATCTAGGGGGATTCACCAGACACCACAGGCCAGGCTGCGTCTACCTTTTGGGATCCTGGAGTCCTCCCACCTTGCAGCCTGGAGGCTTCAGGACACAGCAAGCTATGATAACAGCTTGTCAACTCAGTGCCAACAACTCAGGGATGGACAATATTAGATGAAATGGGCAGATAGGCAAAGAGCAATATAGAACTTCTGGGGAAAAAAGTAATGTTGAAATGGATCTGAGTTTCTTCTAAGTTATACCTCAAAGTTGACTTTTAAGGAAAAAGATTTGGGGGCAGGAGAGAGCCTGTGCCCTGGGATGTGCGTCTATGTACCCTGTGCCTATGCACTGTCATACGGGAGCAGGGTATGTGTGTCGGTCTGCACAAGAGTGCCGACCACTACCGTGACACTGTGGCATCTCTACTCTTGTCTCTGCAGCCCGGGCTGCGCTGGTGAAGTCCCGAGACATGCACTGGTCTCTCCTGGCACAGAGGGGTCAGAAGGATGTCAACCTCAGCTCACTGCGAATGCTAGTTGTGGCCGATGGTGCTAACCCCTGTGAGTAAGCCCACGTGACCAAGGCACAGCCCACATGGTATCCCCTCCTGCAAACTGGGACTCGCCAGGTGGCCAAGGCAACCGCTGAAATAGAACATGTTGAGAAGCAAAATGGAGGTGTTTCTACCCCCACTGTTGTATGAGTTCACAAATAACCTATAAAGTTCTGTGACAGAGAACATCTTGTGGATGATTCGCTGGCATGTCTCATGCATACTTAGGAGGGCACTAACTGTAAGAGCAATTTTATCATAGTTGACAAAGTCAATCCCTTAATGAGAGTTAACCTTCCCTAAGAAATCAGGATCCCTGCTTCTCTTTGGGTCCTATCCCAAGCTTCCTGCCTGTGTGCTCTTGCCTCTACCTGTCTTGCTTTTGGCCCTAGCCATTCCTTCCATCTCCTCTACAGGGCTTCCCAAGGATACCCTAGGCACCCGGAGTGATCTGGGTGTAACTGCTTGTTTGGAAGCTGCAACTGTGAGCCTCCTGGGGCCCAGGTCTGACCCATCCTCAGGGCCTCAGTAGTGTTTGCCAAGCCTAGGTTGCAGTTTGTACTGGAAACCACCCTGGACCTGGCCTTCATCTTCTCTCCCTCAGCCAGAGCAGTGTCAGTGTCCCCATGTATCCCTGTGTGTCCCGTTTCATGCGAGCACCCCACTTTCCAGCACCTCCAGAGCTACCCATTTCCTTTGTCTACACTGGCCATACAGGGCCTGCCCCTGAGCCCTCCATGCTGCTCACATCTCTGCAGCGCCTTACTCATCTGGCCCTCAACACTTTGCCTGGCCCTGGCCATCTGGCTGGTCCCTGCACTGGCGTCACAGCATGTGCTTCCTCCAACAGCCCTCCCCAGTGACTGCGCCCCACCGTGGGGCTGGCCATTGGGCTTCTGTGTGTCCCTCAGCATAGGCAGTCGGTAGCTATTTTGTTTCTCCCTCTTCCCAGAAGAACACAGAGTCTGAGGCCCTTCCTCTTATGGGAAGACAGGAAGTTGGTAGAGAAAGCTGGGTCCCCATGGGCACAGGGCTGTGGAGGCTTGAGTTCCAAGCATTCAGAGTCTCCTTGGAGCTGAGTCTACCTGTCTGCAGGGCTGGCTGCTGAGGCCTGACACCCCTGACCATGACAGGTGGCTCCCCAGAGAAGGGGGGCAGCCTGGGCACAGAGGATGCCCCTGCAGCTGGTTATGCAGATGGTGCAGCTCTGAGCTCCTTGGAGCCGAATTTACTGCACCTCAGGGCACACAGTGCCCTAATCTGACCATGATGGGATACTTCTCAGCCACTTGGCAGACTCTGCTGTCCCCAGGATATGAAACACAAGGAGGCTCTTCCTTCCAGCCTAGTCTAGGAGCAGGCAGGGAAGGGTAGAGCTGGCAGTGAGTTGGACTCAGTAACAAACACAAGGTTAGATTTCCAGCCTCTGACTTGCAGGCAACTTGAAAATGTGTCATGTGTGTTTTGTGGAAACAGCCCCAGCCTCTCTGTGATGTAGCAGTGATCTCCCAGTAGGTTGGGGCTGACACACAGAATGGACTGGTGGGTCAGCATGTGCAGCCTCTGCTCCTGGGCACTAGTGACCACGCCCCGTGCCCCATGTCCCGCTGCCCTCCAGTCACCTCTGGCTTCAATCTTAATTGCTTCAAGCAGGGTCGATATCCTCCTGTGATGCTTTCCTCAACGTCTTCCAGTCCAGAGGTCTGAGGCCAGAGGTCATCTGTCCTTGTGCCAGCTCTCCTGAGGCACTGACAGTTGCCATCCGCAGGTAACCTCATTCCTTGCTCTGTCCTGTGAGCCTAAAACTTAGTCTTCCATGTACAGCTGAGTTGCCCATGGCCCTGAGCTTATTACTGTTTCTGTACAGCAAGAGCCCTGCAATAGTGCTATGTGTGTGTCAGGGGCCCCTATGTCTGTACAGCACTGCTGTGTGGGTGCCGAGGCTCCAGCCCCATGTCTGCATGGCACTGCTGTGTTTGTGCCGGGGCTCCTAGTGTCTGTGCGGCACTACCGTATGGGTACTGGGCTCCCCATGTCTGTACGGCACTGCCGTGTGGGTGCCGGGACCCTGTGTCTTGTATGGCATTGCTGTGTGGATGCCACACGCCCCCAGTGTCTGTGCGACACTGCTATGTGGGTGCCAGGGGCCCCATGTCTGTGTGGCACTGCAATTGTGGGTGCCACCCCCTTCACCCCCGCCATTTCTGTTCTGCTCCCCTGCTCCCATGCTCCTCGCAAGCCTGGATTCATGCTGGGAGTTGAGTGGTTCTGGAATCTTTTTTTTTTTAGAGACAGAGTCTCACTTTGTCACCCTCAGTAGAGTGCCGTGGTTTCACAGCTCATAGCTCCAGCTCTTGGGCTTAGGCAATTCTCTTGCCTCAGCCTCCCAAGTAGCTAGGACCACAGGTGCCTGCCGTAACGCCCAGCTATTTTTTTGTTGCAGTTTGGCTGGGGCCAGGTTTGAACCCGCCACCCTCGGTATATGGGACCAGCGCCTTACTCACTGAGCCACAGTGCACCACGCAGATTCTGGATTCTTGCTGTTACATCTGCCTGTTATTTGCCTAAGAGCATCTTCCCTAATCATGAAGGCCTGGTCATCTCATCCTTAACTATAGTAAAGTCATGACCCAGGGACTAGTCCTTATTCCAAGCAGTTGCCTGTCAGCCATGGATCTGTCCATGGGGAACTGTTGACCTGCCTAAAGAAGCACCTGGCCTGTGTCCAGCCCCCGCCCCTGAGAATGCCTCTGCTGCTCTTGTGCCTGTGTTTTCCTGTGTCACGTAGTTCAGCCTGGAGGGTGGTGTTGAGAGGGCACCTCACTGCCCTGGGTGTCCTTGTATTTGGGCACTAGGCTTGTGGCCTTCCCTATATTCATTTTGCACCTCAGGCCGTGGCCGGGCCTGGGCCCCTTGGTTCACTGTGCCTGCCCTTCTCATCTCTAACCTGCGCGCCCCAGCACCATTCAGTGTGCTTATAGTTGAGGGTGGCTTCTGTGCTCATTCCTACCCTCAACTCGACCATTATAATCTGAGTTATAGTCTTATACCATTCATTATAAATAATGAAAAAGGTTTGAATGAAAAGTTCATAAATAGTATACACAATAGCACCTCCATAAATTGGCCACTCAAGGACTATAACAAACTGGTCAACATACAGAGGTGGTCAGTATACACATGTGGTGTGTGTCTGGTCTATGACAAGGAGGTGGTCTATACAGGCAGGTGGTCAGCTATGGAAGTTCTGCTATATTTACATATATGCAGGTATTAAGTAACTCTATAAATTTTTAATGATTTAGCACAAAAGTAGTCTCCCTCACAACTATAAATTATTCTTCATTCCTTTCTTCTATGATAATTTATTTTGATTGATGGTATAATTTTTTTCTGTTGCCCAGGCTAGTTTTGAACTCCTGGCCTCAAGCAATCTTCCTGGGAGCCTGGGACTCCTAAAAAGTGCTGAGATTACAGGCATGAGCCCCTGCGCCTGGCCTTGGACACTGTAGCTCTCTCTTGTTAGAGAGAGTGCTGAACTTTGTTCCTCATGTTCAGTTACTTCTGCTGCGTAACAGATCTCTCCCACACTCAGTGGCTTAAAACAGTAATCTCATTATATTGTCTCTCAGGTGTTGTAGGCTGGGAGTTGGGGAAGGTTCTGGTTTGTGTGAGGTGGTGTCTGAACTAGACTGGTGGCAGGCTATACAACCTCGGGGCTGCTCCCAGTCCCTCAGAACGGCCTAGTCCAAATTTCCTTGCAGCATGGTGTCCCCAATAGTCATTCTGCTTACTGGGTGCCCAGGGCTACAGGTGAGTGTCCCAAGACAGCTGAGTAGAACCTGAGTCACCTTTCATGACTTGCCTTGGAAGTCTCATAGCATCACTTACTTTGTAGTCAAAGGCTGCCTCCTGATGAGAGGAGTGTAAGGGTCACATTGCAGAGGGTTAGACACATTGTGTCAGCATCTTCAGAGCATGCAGTTTCCTTAGACTGTCACATGGAGCAGACTTTGGTCCCCTCTGTCCTGGAATCATATTCCTCCCCTGCTAACTTTGTTAGTTTTGTTTTCTAGGCCACCTGATCTGGGAGGACCCCCTCCAAGGAAAGCTGTCCTGTCAATGAATAGTCTAAGCTACGGTGTGATCAGAGTTGATACTGAGGAGAAGTTGTCAGTCCTCACTGTTCAGGACGTTGGTCAGGTGATGCCTGGAGGTGAGGGACTGAACCAGAGTGCAGGTCCTGTGACCTGGCAGCATAACCAAACAGGTCATAACTGCTCCAGCTTTGTGGTAGTGCTCTAGAAGCAAGCACAGGAGTAAAAGTTTTCTCACAAACCTTTTTCAATGTGAATTGGGGTTTTAATTTGTAAAAATTTTTTCAGTCTTTTCTTCTCTTTGTATTAAGTTTAAGGATGAGCTAAAATGTAAGGTTCATGGCTGTGAAGCTGACTGGGGGTTCTCTGGTGTTGGGGCACATGTGATAATAGCTCATTGCACAGTCGACATGCGTGAGCCCCACTGCAACCCCACAAAGTGGGCATTGATGAGGAAGATGATAAATAACTTGACAATTAGGTTATCTAAGTAAGGTGTAGCAAGTATATGTTGTGATAGGGGCCTGATGCGGAAGCTCCCTGGCAATTCACACAGGTGCCACCCCCACAGAACAGTTGTATTCCTTTTTAGTGACTTCTCAAGGCAGGTCCCATTTCTGTCTAATATGTATTCCCAGTGCTGCCAGGGATGTGTCCCAGGTTGCTGGCACCACATAGCTCCTATGTCTGCAGCTCTCTCTCCCTCAGGTGGGCAGTCTGGCAAACCCATAACCTGGAGCTTGGGGCCAAGTGATGCCTGACCCCTGTGTGTGCACAGAACTTGTGGTCTCTTTGAACAAGACTGGAGGTTTTAAACTTTTGTTTCTAGATCTGCTTTTTATTATTAATATAAATTATATCATTTCTTCCTATACTTCTACCCAGAGATGGACTATCAGTGTTAGAGAATGCTTGAACCTGTGGGTTAGACATTTTCATAAATAGTGATGAATAGGTCTTACTTATTTTTATTATAAGGAAAGTACAGGAAACCCTAACAAACATTGGTGAAAATTTGTAGGAACATTCACAGTTGTGCCATTTTCTTTTATTGGTAAAACAAAGATTAGGACAGGATAGGACATGCATGCAGGGCTCCCCAGGGTGTGTGAGTGTGCAGTGACCTTGGAGGTGTGTCCCCTGGGTGTGTGCAGTGACCCCCTAGTTGCATGTAGTGCTCCTTAGGGTGGGCCTCTCTTGTCCGTGATCCTCTAGAACCCCTGGCTGTGCTCCTAGTTGGTGGGCTGACCAACACAGTGACTCCTGGTAGCATCTTATCTTCAGTAGTTGTACAACCTCCCCTGCATGGGTATTCGTGTTTACCACAACATCAAGTGGATTTTTGGTGGTTTGTGATCCTTCACTGTGCTTGTCTTGAGGCACCAAATGCTCCCTGGATGTGAGACACAGATAAGCGGTGTCCTCCCTGCTAGCAAGGGCCCAAGCATTCCCCTGCAGTGTCTTTCCTTTGATTTGTGCAAACAAAACAAATAAGTGATCGTTCTCCACTTTTTTCTTGCTTGCTGTCTTTGGAGATGATATGTATTAGTAAAAACTCAAGAGGATGCATAGCAAGGCAGTTCCTAGCTGACCCATGGGTAATTGGTCACTGACTACCCAAGTTTCATGGCGTGGCCCCGGCACATTCATATGTGTGTCTTGTGCTTTTGTGCAAAGCTGTTTTTGATGCTCCTCCATGCTTCTAGTCCCCTAGGGCCAGGAAATAGACAGGCAAGGTCCCCACAGGGAGGGAAGCACGGGAAGGTGGTGGCCCCAGGTGGCAGGTCAGACTGCACCTACACCCATGTGGATTTGAGAGAGTGATGCCACAGATTGCATCTCTGAGATGGAGTGTTTTGTCAACTTGGTTTATTACGTGAAAGTTGTAGTTTTAATCACTTCACATTGGTTATAAAATTGTTAATATATATAAAATATAAAGACTTATGACTAGGCAGCATGTGTATTATCCATTGTT
The DNA here is from genome assembly GCA_963574655.1 of Perodicticus potto. Classification (NCBI taxonomy): domain Eukaryota; kingdom Metazoa; phylum Chordata; class Mammalia; order Primates; family Lorisidae; genus Perodicticus; species Perodicticus potto. The sequence goes on along the minus strand of CAUYRH010125617.1, from coordinate 2,901 downwards.
ATAAAATTTACTATGGGAAACGTCCTGCACATACCACAGATAATGTCCTGTTCCCATAACTGCAAAGACAGCAGCAAATCGATCTTTGTGAGTCACTTAAGTGTATTCTTTGTTTATGATTTTGAGGTTTTTTCCTCTTTTTAGCTAATGTATGTGTTGTGAAGGTGGAAGGTACCCCTTATCTTTGTAAAACTGATGAAGTAGGAGAAATATGTGTCAATTCCAGTACAACTGGCACAGCATATTATGGACTGCTTGGAATCACGAAGAATGTATTTGAGGTTTGTACTTTTTCTTACTACTGTGTTAAAATTAAGTCCCCTGAGCATTGACTGGGCCCAAGTGTGCAGGGTGCTGTGAGGGGGGAGCCAAGTCCTTGGGAACAGGGTCTTTCACAGAGGCCTTCAGGGGCTGTGGCGACATAGCCAACAGAGGGTGGGCTAGGCTGGTGGGCCGAACGCTATGAGCGAGCCTACTTCCTGCAGTCCTGAGCAAGAGACAGTCCTGGGCACGTGGGTGGTCACCTGCTGCCTCTGGCCAACAGGAGGACACTCAAGGTGGCCCTAGGGAAAGCAGCCTCTTCTGTGTTTGCATTGTTGGGGCACACTCAGTTCAGGGTAAGGCTGGCAAGGTCAGACATGGGGAACACAAGAGATAAGGATTCTTGTATCTTGCCGTGGAGCTCACGGAGCAGCTGTCCAGGAAGCAGGCCTGGGCCATGTGAGCTTAGGGCCTCTGGGCCTGGGGTGGCTTCCTCCCTTCTCTGGAAACATGGGTTGACTTCCACAGCCTGATGGTGCCCCCCGCTCTGCAGACTGTCCCAGTCACTGCAGGAGGAGTGCCCGTCTCTGACAGACCTTTCACCAGGACGGGGCTGCTGGGCTTCATTGGGCCTGTGAGTACATCCTCTGTCACCAGGGCTAGCAGGCGGGGGTGGAGGGAGTGAACAAGGGATGCCTCATTGCATGAGAAGACAGCTGGGATGTCCCTGACGTCTCGTGTGGACTCAGCCAGTCATGCTGATCTCCTTGCCCATCGCCTCACCTGTATGCAGGGCCGTTCACATTTGTGGACCAGCCACAACTCACATAGGTCCTGAGCAATGTCCTACGGGTGGATGATAATGTTTTGTTCTTTATATGGGCTGTTAGGTACTTGGAGACTCATTATATAATTTTTACCATTTGGATGTCTAAAGGACCTCTGTAAGGTGACTACCTAAGGAACTATAACAAACCGGGCAACATACTGAGGTGGTCTCCATAAGAGCAAGGCCTGCTGTGCTGGCATGGACATGGAGTACATGTCTGTACTGTGAAAATTAGGTCAACTTGAGGAGGTGGTCAGTGTGGGGAGGTGGTCAGCTATAGAAGTTCTGCTCTATTTCTGTTTGTGACATCTTGGTCCTAGTGGTTCTCAGCTGAGAAATCTTACCTTCCACGCCACCAGGAGATATGTGTCAATTTCTAGAGATATTTTTGGTTGTCACAACTCGGGGATTGGGAGCTAATGACATCAGTGTCAGGCAGTGCCCGGGACAGTGCCTGCCAGTGTGTTGCAGCCCTCCACAGCCCTGACATGTCCTTTGGCCCAGGAGTTCTCAGTCCTTTTCAAACATCAGTCATGGCTTGAGGTGCCCCTCTGAGCTTTGGCAACCTTCCTAGCTGCCCCTCCGCAGCCCCCCTGTTCCCACACAGCCTACCCCACGCTAGGTGTAACTTTTTACTGGGCACGTAACCCTTGCTGGGCTCTGTCTGCATGGTACTCAGCATTCCTGTGCTGTCAGCTCCTTGCAGTGGGGCCTGACCACAGTGCTAGCACTCGTCCTTGTGGACTGAGCACTGACCACCACCCTCGCCCTCAGGATAACCTGGTCTTCGTCGTGGGCAAGCTGGATGGGCTGATGGTTGTTGGAGTTCGCAGACATAACGCAGATGACGTCGTGGCCACTGCGCTGGCCGTAGAGCCCATGAAGTTTGTCTACAGAGGCAGGTGATGCGCTATGGGTCCCTGCACTGTGGTAAAGTTTAGACCCTTCTCTACTGAAAATTTGAGAAGGCTGTCTGCCGTGGAAGGACATGCACAGCAAATTTGAATTCAAAGAACCTAGAAATTTCTGTACATCAGAAAAACTCATAAAGAGAAAGACAAATAGGCTCAGCGCCTGTAGCTCAGTGGCTAGGGTGCCAGCCACATACACCTGGGCTGGCAAGTTCGAACCCAGCCCGAGCCTGCCAAAACAACAATGACAACTACAACAAAAAAAATAGCCGGGCGTTGTGGTGGGCGCCTGTAGTCCCAGCTACTTGGGAGGCTGAGGCAGGAGAATCACTTAAGCCCTAGAGTTTGAGGTTGCTGTAAGCTGTGATGCCATGGCACTCTACCAAGGGCGACATAGTGAAACTCTGTCTCAAAAAAAAAAAAAGAAAAGAAAAGAAAACTATTTGCAACAATGATACCAAAGTTAACATCCTCCCTGTCCAAAGAATTTATTCGATTCCTGAAGAAAATAAGGTTTAAACCTATAGTTGGGCACAGAGTCCTGGAACAGATCAACCAAAAGAAGAAATGTGATCTGTGACAGAAGAGAAATGGGTCCCATCTCCTGATACCCTTAGAAATGTGGTTAAAACCGTGAAGTCCTGTTTTCTCTGTGAAATCACTAAATGTCGATTCTTTTTTCCACTAAAGTTTAGTGAGATGGCTCGGCGCCTGTGGCTCAATGGGCTGGGGCGCCAGCCATGTACACCTAAACTGGCGGGTTCGAATCCAGCCCAGGCCCGCCAAACAACAATGACAGCTGCAACCAAAAAATGGCCGGGCGTTGTGGCGGGCGCCTGTAGTCCCAGCTACTTGGGAGGTGGAGGCAGGAGACTCGCTTGAGCCCAGGAATTGGAGGTT
>CAUYRH010125613.1:0-31333 GCA_963574655.1 Perodicticus potto | reverse complement strand
CCTCTTTTTTCTTTTTTGAGACTTTTTTTTTTCAAGCTGTCGCCCTGGGTAGAGTGCTGTGCCATCACAGCTCACAGCAACCTCAAACTCTTGGGCTTAAGTGATTCTCTTGCCTCAGCTTCCCGAGTAGCTGGGACTACACGTGCCTGCCACAATGGCCGGCTATTTTTTGTTGAGGTTGTCATCATTGTTTAGCTGGCTGGGCCAGGTTCAAACCCGCCAGCCTCAGTGGATGTGGCCGGAGCCGTATCCACTGTGCTACGGGCATCACGCCATCCTCTCTGCTTTTGTGATCCTTTAGGTCATTAATAAAGTCACAGGACCCTCTGCTCTTTAATGTCCTTTGTCTGGTTAACTCCCATTCATCCTTCAAAATTTTGCCCTGCCCATCCTTCATTCATTGATTCTTCTTTTTAGCAAGAACGTAGTGAGCCAAGTGCTGTGCTAGGAGCTGGGATATGGCAAAAAAGATGGCGTTCATTTATTCATTCAACATATACTTCATAAATGCCTGATGTGTGCCAGTCATGGCATTATGTGGACAGAATTCAGTGAAAAGTGACCAGGACAAGGTCCCTGTCCTCATGGAGCTTATTCTACTTGGGAGATAAAAGATAGAATTCATTTAGGAGTGGGGTGTGTACTCTTGCAGCTATCTTGATCCTCCTCAATAACTGATTCTTACCTGCACTTCCTACTAAACTGTAAGGAACGTGCAGAGACAGACTGTGTCTTTCTTTTATTTTTTTTATTTTTTTGCAGTTTGAACCCACCACCTCTGGCATATGGGGCCGGCACCCTACTCCTTTGAGCCCCAGGTGCCACCCCCGAGACTGTGTCTTTCTTTCCGCATCTCCACACATGGCGGGAGGTGGGACTGTGCCTCCCCAAAGCCTGGTAGACACCTCTTCAATAGTGGGTAGAAAGTGGGATTTAATGATATTTTAAAGAAGATGCAAAGACACGGCCATCTGGGAATTAGCTATTTATGAGAGAGTAAGCCTGGCCCTAGAAAACAGCTGGTTAAACTTTGAAGAGAAGCCAAGTTTAATCTCCACTGAAAGCTGTTTGGTGGGATCCATGGACAAGGCTGTGACAGTTGGTGCCACTTAATGAGGCTACACGGGCTCTTCCAGTTTGGGATGAGGAAAGTGAGGAGCACCAGGCAGGGGGGCTCAGGACAAGGCAAGTTCTGGGGACCCTGGCAGGTGAGTCCTGAGGTGTTGAGGTGAGGCCGAGGCTCTCGAGGCCGGGACACCTAGGGTGCCCTTGGAATCAGAGCTGACAGACTGTGGAGTTCCCCTGGGCCGGCCCCCTGATTTAGATGAGAAAACTGAGTCCCAGAGAGGTGAGGCAGGCAGACTAGGTAGTGGCAAAGCTAGGAGTTAGCCCCAAGTTCTCCTGACTCAGCTGCAAGTGGAGCTCCTCAGGTGGCAGATGGGAAGGTGGGCTGCCACCCTGCTATCTGCATATTTTTTAAGAGTACTATGTTGCCTTCTTCCCCTTTCTCTCTCTCCCTGCTTCCCAAGATGAACTGAAGGAGGTGTGCTCTGGGGACTGGGACAGGTGCTGAGGGGGGAAGACACCCAGGTATGGCTGCAGCCTCCCGGGAGCTCACGGGCTATGGGTGAGGACACAGGGACCAGCAGGTAACTGCAGTTCGGTGTGTCAGAAGGACACGTAATGCACTCTCAGCGCTCAGGGCCTACCCAGCTGAGCCTGGGGTTTCAGGGACCACATTCTGGAGGAGGGAACGCCAGAGTCTGGAAGAAGGAGAGGGAGTCAGGCGTGCAATAGGCTTGATGCAGGCAAGGGAGGCCCTAGGAATGTCGTTTCAGACAAGTGACGGGTGAGAGGCTGGCAGGGGAGACCCGTTAAAGGCAGTGAGCTAAGGAAGGGATCATTGAGGGTCTGGGGGTGTGAGTGGTAGGCAGGAAGGAAAAGATTTAAAGAATATGTGAAAGGTATTTATGGGGAGGAAGTGGGGCAGAAAGAGGAGTAAGGCGGAGTTCCCAAGTTGACCTGCTCCAGCCGCTGTCTGCAGGCTCCTGCCCAGCACTCCACGCTCCGGCTGGGTATCTCCGGGTCGACAAACTTCTGGCCTCTCCAACCCAAAAGCCCTGCTTGACTCTCCACAAAACTGCCTCTACCTCTCCATTTTCTGGTTTTAGGAAGTGGTTCCCCCACTTTGTCTCTCTCTTCCTTCAAGTTCCCTTTCTAGTCTTTTTTCTCACCTCGTTAGAGCCACCCTGTCCTTAACCTTGGCTAAGCAGATGACCACTGACCACTCGCAGGGCAGCCCAACTCTCCCAGCTCTTCTGGAGGCTGAATTTAAAAACTGCATTTAGTTACTTTACTGTGAGCAGCTGCTTCCCACCACAAGTGGTCAAATCATCTAAAATTTAGGGAAGTCTAAAAAACTTTTACGAGAAATTCACTATGAGATCTGTTTCAGCCCTCTAGGAAATGTCCAGAGGGTAAAGGGATCTTTCTCCGCTTCGGAACCCTCAACTTCACGTTGCCCTCTTTACCTGGCTTTGGTGCATAGAATGAAAAAAGAAATTCAAATGTAACTTAAAAAACAAAATAAAAGAGGAACCAAAGCCCCTCCATTCTTTGTTCTAATGGTCAACAGGTCAGTGTGATCGAGGATCTGGTGATAAGTCTGTCTTAGAAAATAAATTAAAGATTTGACTTGTGGCTGTGTTGTAGGGGCTTAACAAATGTTCGTGGGATGGATGAACATCAGGCTGAAAAAGCATTCACTGCCCCACAGGCCCAGGAGCCACCTGTTGGCGTGTTTCCACCCTGTTATTGGGCCCAGAGCTCACAGAATTCAGGGCATGGTGGGTGGATAGGCTGTCGGTTCTGACCATCACATTCACTGTTTTAAAAAGACAATGACATTTCTTTGTTCTGCAAAATAGCTGGATATTTAAAGTAGGTCTGTCTTCCCTCCTGAAACCTAATTATTCAAATCAACTCAACATTTACTAAGAGCAGTGCAAGTTGTTGGAGAATGAGAGGAGCCAGTTCTGACCCCCTGAGATTACAGTCTACATAGTGGGAGACTGGGGAGCGGGCAGCATGGAGGGTGCAGTGGTGGGAGCTCTAGAGGGGTGTCAGATGGGCCTGTGTTTCACCCCTGGCTCTTTCCTGAGCCACCCGAGTTTGGGCAAGCTGCTGATGCTCTCAGAGCTTTGGCTTTTTCTCTTGCCTCTACAAGTGTTGGTACAAATTCAAGGGCTGCCATAACAAAATACTACAGATTGACCAGTTTAAACAACAAATTCATTCTCTTACACTTTGGGAGGGTAGAAGTCCAAGGTCAAGGTGTTGAGAGGATTGACCTCAGCTGAGGCTTTTCTCCCTGGCTTGCAGATTGCTTCTTCTCCTTGAGTCCTCACACGGTTGTTCCCTTGCGTGCCCTGGTGCTTCTTCGTGTGCCTAAACTCATCTGTTAAGGATTCTGGTCATACAGCTCAGGCCCACACTAACAACTGCATTATATTCTAATCACCTCTTTAAAGGCCTTGATCTCCAAATACGGTCACACTTGAAGGTACAGGGGGTTAAGGGCTCGAACATAATGAATTTTGGGAGGACAGAATCTGGCCCATAACAAAGACCAAATAAAATCACGTGCAAAATGTCTAGTAGGATGCCTAACTGGCAGACAGGAATTTAAATTTACCTCCTTTCTTCCCCTTAGTTGTGTAACAAAAGTGCCAAATAACTATTTTCAGATAGACCAAATGTAAAATTTGGCCTCTTTGGGTGTAAATTGTCACTAAATATAAATAATGGGGATCCAAATTAATGAGTTTGTTTTATCCAAGCTCATTTGCAGATTCATTTTTTAAAATGAATATATTAAGGTATAATTACATACCATAAAATTCACCCCTTTAAAAGTGCTAAGTTTTTTCAAGGACTTTTAACAAATGTGTATGGTCATGAAACCATAGTCATGGTCATCAAGACAGGGAACATTTCTATCCTTCCAAAAGTGCTCTCCTTTGGTAATTTCCTCTCTACCCCAATCCTTTTGCCACTGCTGATGTTTTCCGTCCTTACACAGTAGTTTGACTTTTCCCTTATGTCATTCAAACGGGATCCTCTGGTGCATAGTCATTTGTCATTGACTTCTTGCACTTAGCATAATATTGAGGTCCATACATGCCGCCGCATCTATGAACAGTTATCCCCTTTTCTTTTTTTTTGAGACAGTCTTGCTCTGTTGCCCAGGCTAGAGTGCCATGGCATCATCACAGCTCACTGCAACTTCAAACTCCTGGGCTCAAGGGCTCCTCCTGCCCCAGCGTCCCACGTAGCTGGGACTACAGGTGTGTACCACCACACCTGGCTACTTTTTTTCTACCTTTAGTAGAAATGTGGGCTAACTATTGCCAGGCTGGTCTCAAACTCATGACTTCAAGCAGTCTCTTGCCTTGGCCTCCCAGAGTACTAGAATTACAGGTGTGAAGCACCTCGCCTGTCCCAGTTATCCCTTTTCTCACTTTATTTTCAAGTAGTATTCCATTCTAAGGATATACTACAATTTGTTAAACCATTTGCCAATTGACAAACATTTGAGGAGTTTCTACTTTGTGGTGATCATGAATAATGCTCTTGTATGTTTTCTTTTCTCTTACCATAATGTCTGGGTGGGAATGCTGGTTGATATAAGTGGATGCTTAGGTTTTTCACTAACCGCCAATGTGTACCATTTCCCCCCCCAATGACAAAACATGAGAGTTCCCACTGCTCCACTTGGTAGTTTTAATCTTTTTAAGTTTTAGCCATACTAGCAAGTGTGTAGTGATATTTCATTGTGGTATCAGTTTGCATTTCCCTAATGACTAATAATGTTGAGCATACTTACCAACTATGTAATACGTACCAGCTATGTACATATGCACATCGATAACAGACACATGCTTTGCACACATTTCATTACGGTCTGTGTCTTATCTTTTCATTTTTCTTAACGGTGCCTTTTGAAGAGCAGACCTTCTACTTTTTTTTTTTTTTTTGGTTTTTTTGTTTTTTTTTGAGACAGAGCCTCAAGCTGTCACCCTGGATAGAGAGCTGTGGCATCACAGCTCACAGCAACCTCCAATTCCTGGGCTCAAGCGAGTCTCCTGCCTCTGCCTCCCAAGCAGCTGGGACTACAGGCGCCCGCCACAATGCCCGGCCATTTTTTGGTTGCGCCATCATTGTTGTTTGGTGGGCCCGGGCTGGATTCAAACCCGCCAGCTCAGGTGTACGTGGCGGGCGCCTTAGCTGGTTGAGCCACAGGCACCGAGACAGACCTACATTTTGATGAAGTCTAATTTGCCAATTTTTAATTTTATGATTCATGATGTTGGTGTTCTGTCTAAACACCTTGACTCAATCCAAGGTCACAAAGGCTTCATTTTCTTCTTTACTTCTAGAAACTTTATATTTTAGTTTTTATATTCAGTACAATGATCCATTTGAATCAATTTTTGTGTGTGGTGTAAAGTGTGCACTTTTTAAAAACTTTATTTAAATTCATGTGAGGGGGCCCGGCACCTGTAGCTCAACGGGCTAAGGCACCAGCCACGTACACCTGAGCTGGCAGGTTCGAATCCAGCCCGAGCCCGCCAAACAACAATGATGGCTGCAACCAAAAAATGGCCAGGCATTGTGGCGAGCACCTGTAGTCCCAGCTACTTGGGAGGCGGAGGCAAGAGACTTGCTTGAGCCCAGGAATTGGAGGTTACTGTGAGCTGTGATGTCACAGCACTCTATCCAGGGTGACAGCTTGAGGCTCTGTCTCAAAAAAATAAAAAAAAAAAAAAAAACTCATGTGAGGGTACAATGTTTAGGTTATATTGTTCTCACTTCCAAGGTGAAGTGCCATTTGTAGAAGAGCCCCTCACCCAGGGGGCGTGTTAGACACCTTACAGAGTGCACATTGACTGAGATCCCGCCTCATGCTCTCCCCCCTCCCACTTCCCTCTACCCCCCAACTAGACTGTAATAGTGTTTTATTGTTCTTAGGAACATGTAATTGTTTATATATTGATTTTATATTAGTATGGAGTACTTTGGATATTCATCTTTCCACTCTTGTGATACTTTACTAAGAAGAATGTATTTCAACTCCATCAGGTAAATATAAAAGATGTAAAATCTTCATCTTTCTTAATGGCTGCATAGTATTCCATGGTATCCATATACCACAGTTTGTTGAACCATTCATGGGATGATGGGCACTTAGGTTGCTTCCATGACTTGGCAATTACAAATTGACACCTTTGTTTAAAGATCACTCGACCAGGCCGCCACCATCAGCACAACTGTGCAGGAGCTGCAAGGAGCCCCGGGCCGCCACCCCCTCCCTCCTTCCCTCTGTTGGCTGTCTGTGCCCTCGGACCTGTTCCAACAATCATTTAAAACATGGTGGATTACTATGAAGTTTTAGGCATGCAGAGACATGCCTCAGCCAAGAATATTAAAAAGGCATACCGAAAACTGGCACTAAAGTGACACCCAGATAAAATCCTGAAAATAAAGAAGATGTAGAGAGAAAATTCAAACAAGTAGCTAAGGCATATAAAGTGTTGTCAGATCCTAAAAAGTGGGACATCTATGACAAATATGGCAAAAAAGGATTAAATGGTGGAGAAGGTGGAAGTCATTTTGACAATCCATTTAAATTTAGCTTCACATTTTGTAACACAGAGGATGTCTTCAGGGAATTTTTGGTGGAATGGACCCATTTTCATTCAACCTCTTGAAGATCCATTTTGAGGATTTTATTGGGAATTGGAGGGGTCTCCGAGGAAGCAGAAATTGAGAAACAGAATCATTTTTCTCTACCTTCAATGGATTTCCAACTTTGGATTTTCTTCTTTTTTTTTTTTTGAGACAGAGTCTCAAGCTGTTACGCTGGGTAGAGTGCTGTGGTGTCATAGTTCACAGCAACCTCAAACTTTAGGGTTTAAATGATTCTCTTGTCTTAGCCTCCCAAGTAGTTGGGACCATAGGCGCCTGCCACAGTGCCCAGCTATTTTTTGGTTGTAGTTATCATTGTTGGTTGGCACGCCCGGGTAGGATTCCAACCCGCCAGCTCAGGTGTATGTGGCCGGTGCCCTAGCTGCTTGAGCTACAGGTGCCAAGCTGGATTTTCTTCTTTTGATACAGGATTTTCTGTGGGATTTCCTGCAGGATTTACTTCATTCAGGTCGCTAGATCATGTGGGGGGGATTGGGGGGGGGTTATGGGGGTTGGTGGGGGGAGCGGGGCTCATTTCATTCTTTTCCATGTCATTTGGTGGTAGTGAGAAGGGTAACTTCAAGTCTATATTGACTTCTACAAAAATAGTTAATGGCAGAAAGATCACTACAAAGAGAATCATGGAGAATGGTGAAGAAAGAGTGGAAGCTGAGGAAGAAGGCCAGCTCAAGTCCCTGGCAATAAATGGTAAGGAGCAGATGAGCTTGGATAACAAGTGACTCAACACCCATGTTCAACAGATAACAAGCACCATTTGAGAATTACCAGGGACATTTGTTTGAAGATTTCAAACAAACTTGACTTTCAGTATCACTGTACCTAATCTGAGTATTTATAAACCACTCATCGGAGCCATATTTGTCACAGACTTTTGAGTTTATTGTTGTGACCACATAATAGGACCATTTATTTGTCTTTAAAATTGTTGTAAATCTCTGTACGCACTTTGCTTTTTTATTAAGCATGCCCTGAATCGTCAGTTAGTGGTAGAACCGTGTGTGCATTAACACCAGCATGGACCTGCTTTTCCATTTCCATTTAGCTTTTCAGATGGACCACATTTCCATCTGAAACGTGAGCCAAGTAGCGGCAGCCTGCTGTGAAGTTAACACTGGAGGATGAACCTTCTACAGAAACAGTTTCAGTTTTTTTTTTCAATATTTACTAGTGAAAGATATTAACACATTAATGGTAACACATTTCTGGTTTACTATAAATTAAGGATGTTTTCTAGTTGTGCATGAATGCTGACATCTTAGTTAAGTTTTGACAGTTGCTTAAATATGTAATGTTAAGCTTAGGTTTAAAAAGTAAAGCTGGCATACTGGGTCTTTGTTATTTGCTTTACAAAAAATTAATGCAAATGTCTTTGGTGCGTTCAAGAGAAAAATCCGTTGACCATATATGTGGGAGTCTATTTCTGGATTTTTATTATGTTCCATAATCTGCCTCTGCTTACTCTAATATCCTGATATCCGGATTGCTGTAGCTTCATGGTAAGTCTTCAAATCGGTAGCACTAGTCTTCTAGATTGGTTCTTCTCAAAATTATGTTTGCTATTCTAGAGTTTTGCATTTCTACATGTATTTTAGAATCAGTTTACCAAGTTTTACTTGGCAGATCAGGATTTTTATTAGGATTCTTTTTTTTTTTTTTTTGAGACAGAGCCTCAAGCTGTCACCCTGGGTAGAGTGCTGTGGCATCACAGCTCACAGCAACCTCCAACCCCTGGGCTCAAGGGCTCAAGCAAGTCTCCTGTCTCCGCCTCCCAAGTAGCTGGGACTAAAGGTGCCTGCCACAATGCGCGGCCATTTTTTGGTTGCAGCCGTCATTGCTGTTTGGCAGGCCCAGGCTGGATTCGAACCCACCAGCTCAGGTATACGTGGCTAGCGCCTTAGCCACTTGAGCCACAGGCGCGGAGCCAGGATTCTTGTTACCTATAAGAGAATTCATTTGGGTAAGGCATATGAACACCACCAATAATCTTTGAAACAAGCTTTTGGTATCTCAGTGAACTGGTCAGTTTTTTTTTTTTTTTTGAGACTCAAGCGAGTCTTCTGCCTCTGCCTCCCAAGTAGCTGGGACTACAGGCGCCCGCCACAACACCCGGCCATTTTTTGGTTGCAGTCGTCATTGTTGTTTGGCGGCCTGGGCTGGATTTGAACCCGCCAGCTCAGGTGTATGTGGCTGGCGCCTTAGCCCGTTGAGCCATGAACTGGTCAGTTTTTAATTAGGCTGAATGTTTAGAAACCTGTGATTCAAACCGTCCCTTCTCATCCTAGGCTGCAATGAAAGGACGCCTCATTCTCAGTGATGAAAACACCTGGAATGCACCATTTTGTCCCAAGAGGGAAGCCAGCCTCCTCCCTCAGGTGAACTCTGTCTACTGTGAACTCTGGTGCAGTACAGACTAAAAATCCAGACTCAAGAGCAGCTGTTTGAGGCATTCCCAAACAGTCCTCTCACATTTGTCCAGAAGAACTGGTCTCACTCACAGCACGGGAACACCACAGGCCCCAGGAGGAGAGCATTCTGGGAAGAAGCTGAGGACGGGGGCACAACATTCCTAAAGCATTGTCCCCACAAGTGCGGGGTCTTGCAGACGGAATACCCAGGGCAGGGTGGGCCTCCTGCACAGCCAGTCCCCCGAGGCCACTCTCACAGAGTTGGCATTTCAGCAGCAGAATTGCTGCCTGATCTTTACACTGTGGCTTCTGAACAGGCTCTAAATAGACCATTCATTTTTTCCTTTTAGCACAGAAGAGTCTCACAACTTCAAATGCCATCATGGGCCTGAATGTTTCAAGTGAAAACATTCCCCAAACCACAGCCCTCGGGTGAGAGGAAGGGCTGGCCAAAGGCTTTGAGGAAAAACAACCACCAACAGCCTGGAAACCACTAGGTACACAAGAGGCTGGGTCATCTTGCTTAGAGATGCTGGGAGACAGGGTTCTTACGAGTCAGAATGAATGTGATAAAGTCGCCTTGCCGGCCAGTGCCTGCTTCCACCTCCCCTCTGCTGCTCGAGGTGTGGGGAGTGAGGCCTGGCTGCCAGTTCCCACATGCTCCGTGGCTGCGTCTCAGCTAGTCGGCAGTGTACAGTGAGGTGCCCGAGGTGCCAGGCAGAGAGGCTCTGTCCTGTAGTCCCATAAGACATGCAGCACATGCAAACACAGTAACAGCACATGCACCGGTCCTTGGCAAACAAAAGTCCTTGGATAAAAGGCAGCAGTCCGCTGGGAGTGGTGGGAACCCGAGGCTGAGAGGCTGGGAGGCTACTGTGCCTGTCACAGAAACGGTCTGTCGGGAATGGCCTGAGGCCAGGTGGCCAGAGCTCATGATGACCAGTGCAGACAGTCTCCCCGTCACCTACTGATGAGCAGCAAAGAGTGAGACGTGAACAGAAAGCCTGGGGAGGCAGGGAGGAAGAAAGTGAGGGAGTAAAGGGGAAAGTAAGGAATCCCCAAGGGATGGCTGGGGACCTAGGGAAGGCTGTCCAGGTGGCAGGGACTGGCCGGTTTTACTCACATGCCTCTTAGCAGGGAGTGTCCACTTGTGAGGGGCTGTTGGTGGGAGTTAGTCCAGGAGGGACAAATTTAGGACAGCTGTTTCAGTGGAGGAAGAGAGTGCCAGGATGTAGGGGAAGGAAGGTAGAGAAGGGGCCTCAGTGGTGGCCCTGACAAAGAGTGTAACCAAATTGTGATGCCTGTGACACGATGAGGTGACCCACAGCACACATGTGAGTGGTGCTGCAGCTGAAGGGTTATGAGCCAGGTCTCCAGGGCAGATGCATATAAGTGGCTGGCATCGTGGCTCTCCCACTTTCTGCTGTGTAACCTTGGGCAAGTTGCTCAATCTCTCTGAGGCTCAATTGCCCCAGCTGAAAATAAGTGATCAGCACCTATTTATAAGGGTTTATGGGGAGGGTTCCAGAAGAGAACGCTTAAGACACTGTTCAATAAGTGGAGGCGACTGGTAAGATTGTTCCCCCAACTGAGCAATGACTCTGAGGCTACCTTTCCCCTACTTGAAGTGGACTTTGCCAGAGTTTAGTGAACTCAGCTTCTGCTAAGAATCCCGCCCTACCAGGAGTCAGAGGGCGGGAATGCGGGAAAGGCTGGGAGAGGCATTAGTTTGCTCCAGGGTCTTCCTACTTACCTGGATGAATCTCCTTCCCATATTTTGCTGTGTATAATGTCCATTGGTATATTAAGCATGCCACATTTTTGGCCCAAATTTTTAGGAAAACACCCCTCAAGAAGTGGCTGGCTCTTAGCTAGGAGAGACATACCTGGGGAGGGCCAAGGGTCCCCTGGTAAATGTGCACCTTCCCTCTTTCCCGGGAGCCTTACACCTCCCACCACGTGGCCGGCAGGGTGGGAGCTTCTGAGGCCACTGGCCCAGGGACAGCCAGGTGGCCCCCCGGGGCCTGCACTAAAGGTTCTTGATCCCCTTTGCATAGCCAGGCATCAGGGCTCAGCCCTTGTCTGCAAGTTGGCTACAACCCGTCTCACCAGCCCTGCCACTGTCCCCTCCCTGAATGTGGCACCAGATGGAGGTTGCTGCGGCCTGCTTCCACTGGAGTCTGGATTCTCTTGGACTGGAACCCTGTGCACAGCTCCTCCTGAGCCGTACTGCCCATGGATAACGTGCATCCTTATTTTTCCTTCAAAAATTTGTACAAAACTATACATTACACACAGCGAAATACGGTAAGTATTTATATTTTGGAGGTTCCTCAAGCTTTTTCCTTCCAATTGTGTGTTGGGGAGGTGGGGAGGAGAGACATGTTTGAGGCTCCTCTGTGGCCCACGGCAGGAGCCAGAGGGGGCAGGGGGCACCAGAATCCCACTGTCTTGGCAGAGACACAAATACCAGACTTAATCACAAGGATAAAAGGGGATTTAGGGTGACTTAATTTAAAGCTTCCCTTTTCCCTTCTTTGGGCAAAGCTGGGGAGTAGGGTTTGGGAACTAAGACAGACAGGGCCTTGTTAGTGACTTGAATTTTCTCTTGTAGAATGGCGGCACCTGGGCAGGGGCTTCTCCTTCACGTCTTCCTCCCACCGCAGGCCCTCCAACCTGATCTCTAAATCTAAACCCATTTGTATTCCAGTCTGATCATGGGAGCCTTGCATCCCGGTGGGCCCCAGTCTGGGTTTGTGACTGACAAGGATCGCCCAGGGGAGTGTTCAGCTGACACAAAAATACTCTGGGGAGATCGGCCGGCACCCTGCCAGCATCCGCACCCCCCAGCTGCACCCTGGGGAAGGACGGATGGTGGCAGATCCGTTTTTATGACTGCTCTTTCCTGGCTCTTCCCTGCGTTAGCTGTATTCGGAGCTCTCAGTCCCAGATAGGGCAGCAAACCGTGAGGATCAGTGACCAGGGGCTCAGCATACCAATGCTCAGAACTCTGCAAACAGCTGGAGGGAGTGCTTGAAATTCTGGCTGCTCCACGCGGGGAGATAGATGCACACGTCTTGGGTGACACACCAGTTGCCAGTTCCCAGAGTCACAGGGACGATCCTCCTCCACCAGGAATCACTGCAGGCCCAATTACAATAATCCTCACAACCCCACTCCCCTTTCCAAAGGCATTGGGTGCATAAATCCTGCTTTTCTTTTTTCTGTTTAGAGCCTCAAGCTGTCGCCCTGGGTAGAGTGCTGTGGCATCACAGCTCACAGCAACCTCCAACTCCTGGGCTCAAGCGAGTCTCCTGCCTCCGCCTGGCACCCTCCACAACACCCGGCTATTTTTTTTTGGCGGGGGGGTCGCAATCATTGTTGTTTGGCGGGCCAGGGCTGGATTTGAACCCGTATGTGGCTGGTGCCTTAGCTGCTTGAGCCACAGGCACCGAGCCAATCCAACTTTTCTGTGTCCAGCACAGGGAACCCTACACAGAGGATGCGCAGCCGCTGCCCTCAATCCTTGGAAACCAGGGCTCCTTTCGCACAAAGGTTCTCCTTGGGGTGGGATTTGCCTGCCCTGTGGCCCGTTGGTGGCATCTAGTGGGGAAGGGAAGGGGCCCGTTCCCCAATGCTGTGTTCCCACCTCACGAGCCTCCTGCAGACTGGGGCGCTCACGGGGCTGGGAGCAGACTGCCCGGGAGAGGGCGCGGCAGGCGCAGGCGCAGACAGCTGCGTGAGGCTGGCTATGAGGGGTACACTCCCGCCAGCAGCAAACAAACAAAGTTGCCAGAAAGGTAGCTGGTTTCCTGTCAGGATGGCTTCATAACATTCTCTCTTTGGAATGGCTTGGGCAAAAGCATGTCTGGAAGCCCGGTGAACCCTCGCGGCCTTTCCTTAGCCCCACTTCTTGGTCATCTAGGGCTTGATTCACTCTCTGGTCCCACATCGACATGAGAAATCCTCATGAATCACGGGAAGGGGGGCGTGGGGTGGGGGCTGGCTCGTTCTCACACCTTTCCCGGAAGGATTCTTTCTAGGAAGGGTTGAGCTTCCTTTCCACCCTCTCAGCCTCTTGGAGCGTGTTCACACACCTGCTCCCTGTCCCTACCATTTGGAAACACCTGGGGGTCAGGGTTGCACCGGGTCAGCTTTGTTCTCCAGTGCTCAGCTCAGTGGCCTGCAGGGGGCGCCAGTGGTGCTCACGCCCTCCCTGTGCGGCGCAGTTGAGGTATTGAACCCTGCCGGTGCCCAGCCCCAGCCCCAGCCCTAGAGATTCCGACTTCACCTTCCCGAGGTCTGGGCACTGGAGCCCTGAGAAGCTTCCAGGTGATTCTAGTGAGCAGTCCCCACAGCTTTTCCCAGGTGACAACTTCCATTCATTTGTCTATTTGGTGGTGGAGTGGCAGACTGTCAACCTCCCAGCCCCCTGTCCCAGCATTTATCCATGGTTATTCCACATGTTTGAGCCATGGACTGAGGGCAGTGGCTACGCATCCTGTGTAGGGTTCCCCGCTCTGGACCCAGAAAAGCAGGATTTACGCGCCCAGTGCCTGTGGGAAGGGGAGTGGGGTTGGAGGGAGAGGTCCTGGCAGGCACTTCTCCTCTGGTGTGTGGACCCGCATAGTCACTGACTGGGTCTTACAGGGCTCTCCGTGCTCTCACTTCTTCCCCAGGTCCACCCTGTACTTGCCAGTGTTTTCTGGACTGTAGCCTTTGGTTCCCAAACTTACCACCTGGCAGAATCACTCACTGCAAAAGCTACAAAACAGCTTTCTTTGAAGGGTCAGATGTGAGAGTCAGCATATATACGTATGTGTGTGATGTATGTATGCTGACTTGTATCATTATGTAAACGTAACCCCCGTGCGTCTTTCTCCTGCATTCCCAGGGCGGGACCCACGGTGCTAGATCATCTCTGCTGCTCAGTCCACATTGGCTGTGGTTTCAGGGACTGCTCCACTCTGAGACACTGGAAAGTGGGCAAGTCTGAGGGGGCGAGTGTGGGGTCCGGGTGGGTCATGCCGCCCTGGGGGAGATGCATGTGGACAAGGTGCTTCATGCCACACGTCAGCACACCCAAGAAGACTGCAGAGCCTCATCTAGGGCAGACATGAGAGTGAACTCTGACCCCAAAGCATTTGTTGAGGTGCAGTTGCACACCCCGCTCACCAAAGCTGTGGGACTTCAAAAGAGGGCACAGTTTTGGACGTCAGGGGCTCTGTCATCTACATGGAAAAAGCAGAGATGAGGACATAGAAATATGAGAAGCAGCACAGATTTGAGAAGCCACCAGAGCTCCGGGAGGAGTGATGTCCCTTCCTTGTCATTCCTGTGCTGTCCTCACCTGTGGCCGACGAACCCAGCTGCACTTAGACAGCAGTGTGAAGTTGCTCCTGGACCGCTCTTTGCTCCTTTAAAAATGATAAACTATTAAGAGCACACAGGGGCTGTAGAGAATATTGTCCAAGCTTGCAAATACCCTGTTACATTTCTCCGTATTTGCTTTAGCAGAACTTTTAAAAGACTGGAGCATTTTTGACCTTCCCCCCTGCATTCCTGCCCTCACCCAATTTCTCCTGAAATTGGCGTTCATCTTCCCCACGCATGTTTTATACCTTCACTGTACGTGCAGTAACACACGCGGTATGTGCTGTGGTTCTGCAAGCTTCAAACTTTGTAAGTTCGTATCCATTTGCTGTCATGTCTATTGTATTGTATTTGTGGTTTATTCGTGTGGACAACACAACATTGACTTCATTAGTTTATCCATTTTTTAAATGAATATTAAGATCGAATCACATTTTTCCCCATTAGAAATATTGGTACAACTTTATTCATGTACATTCTGGTATCCGTGTCCTTCCAGCCATGGATTCTGCTCTCCATTATTGTGTCAGCTCCCGGACCTGCCAGCCACCTGGACCAGGCTCTGCTGTTGGCATCACCTTCCTCGGCATGGCGACTTGTGAGTGACTGTGTGAACTCAGCCTGGTCTCTAGGCCCCACCTCGCACTTGGGAGACCTACTGTTAACACCAGAATTCTCCCTGTCTCAACCCTGGCTCTTTCTCCACCTTCCACTCACACCTGGCCCTCCTAGAAGGGAACGTTCTCTGGCAGGAGAGACTGGCCTGGGTTGGGGTGTGGGGTGAGGCCTCAAGTGAGCTGTCAATTTAACTGGCTCTTGAAAGAAGCTTGGATTGCAGAGCAGGTAGAGAGCGGAGAACTTTCCTGGTGCAGGTGGCAGGAGCCAGTGTGTGCAAATCAATGTGGCAGTGTTGGCAGAGAGCTGGCCCGGGGATGGAAAGTGGGCAGTTGGATTAGTGCCATGATGGGGGCTGGGGAAGTTAGAGCTTTGTGTCCTCACCAGGTCACTGCATTTGGGGCAGTGCCAGTGCAGGGGTGATGGTAACTTGGAGGTCTCTGATGAGCAGGAATCCATGCTTCCACACTGCTCACGCCTGGCTTCTCTCCACTCCGCCAACACTGGGGCTCTGCGGCATTGGGCCTCCTCCTCCCTCCATCCCTCACATCCCACCTCCCGTTTCCAAACAAGAGAACTCCAGGCAACTGGCCTTGGGGTGCCGTCCAGCTATTACCAGTAAACTGGAAGCTGATGAGACCTCTCTGGAGTCAGTACCAAGAGGTGGCCAGTCGTCTCTTGAGCTCTGCTCCTCTTACCGGTGAGGTTAAAGGAAGCCCCAGGAGTCAATCAGGGTTGCAGGAGACCAGCACAAATGTATGCGATACAGGGGGAGGTGGAGGACGTAGGGAGCTTTAAGTTTGGCTGGTCTTTGTGATTTTGAATGAGTTTCTGCTGGGAGGAAGAGGTTTGTTGTTTCTGAGAGAACAAGCTTGGGCCCTGCATTTACTTTTGCCTTATTTGACAGCTTGTAAAACTCAGCAGCAAATCGGAACTTCCAGTTCTAAGGCTCAGAGGAAAAAGCCTGGGAATAGTTATCCAATCCCCAATTGCTGGCATAACCCTCCACGCTCCCTCTGGCCACACCATTAGGAAGTCAGCAAGACAGGCTGTTCCCCAGAGCAAGGGTGGAGGCCTGATCAGAACAGCACTGACCAGAGGTGGACAGGCTGGCCAGTGAACGCAGAGCAAAGGGAAAGTCCTTGTGGCCTCCTGCTTTGATAGTGTGCCTGGGACCATGTGTGAGTTTCTGTTCAGTGACTCCTGGAAGGCCAAAGAGTTGAACGTAGGCACTGTGGTGAGAGTCTCTGAGGTTCAGGCCTCTTTCGTCCTGCTGCCCCCTCTGGCCTCTGACTTCAGAGTGGGAATTCTACATCCTCACATCCCTGACCCCATGTGTGGGTAACATCCACTGTGTAATTAACAAACATCAGCTGTATGAATAGGGTAAGTAAACAGAAAAGGAGTTTGTGCGAACAGATGATTGTTTATTTAGCACTTATTATGGGATCCCCTCAAATCACACCCATTACCGGGGCCTCACAGACAGGGCTGTGTGTGTGGTGGGGTCTCAAGGGGAAAGGTTCATGGCATCGTTTTGTACCACTGCCCATTGCCACTCCATCAAGTCTGCCAATATGTGAATTTGCTGAGGCTGGTGGGACGGCGTGGGCTGTCATGAAAGTTGAAGGAGATGAAAACAAGGTTTGGGACCTTCCACATGGGAGCGTGGTGTAGCACATACCTTGTACAAATGGAAGAACGTCTAAGAACAGAAAGGAGAAGCCCTTATGTACTTGGCATAGGGAAGGAGGCAGAAGAAAGGAGGGACAGGAAGGACCTGGGCAGGGTCTTTGCCGACATTTATAACAGCCCCCTCCATGAGATATAGGAAGGAAGAAAGACAAGAAAGAACAAAGCCAGGCCAACTGTTAAAAAGTATTTAATAGAAAGTCCAATGTCAAAATGTAACAATAAACAAAAATACACATGTATAAATATGTATATATAATTAGACCTGTACACTTTTCTCAGATCCTTTTCAAAATGGAACAGAATCATCATTAACATCTTAGTGGTCAAATCAAAAATAATATTCAAGCGACATGGGCCCACTGTGCTGTGGGGAGTAGCACTGCCAAAGCACTTTGAGGGTTCAAAGAATTCCAATCAGGAAAGAGCTGGGATATTGCCAGTGTCCTTTTCTGGAGACCCAGAGAGGGAGGACGAACAATCCCATGTCTCTGTACAGTGGACCTGACCTTTCCGTAGCACCTGTAGCCACTACTGTCTGGGGACAGCTCTCCTGTCAGGGTTCTGAATTATTTAAATTTATGTTGTTTGGGAGTTTTCTTGCCTCATCTCCCAGATGAGAAGTCACTCAGGATTTTGCCTTCCAACCTTAGTTTCCAGGACAAGTGCTGCCCAGTGGTTTGGGGTGCCATTGAGTACTGATTTGCACGACAACAGTGGTGTTTGCACGACAACAGGGTGTGTTCATATCACAAGGTACCTGAAGGTCCCTCAGAGATTAAGAAAATGCCAGAACTTCTGTTTATAATATTTTGCATCTTATTCATTTAAAATTTCTATGCTGTGGACTTTTTATAATGTGCCTAACTCGGTTAGTACAAACATAAAGGAATACGTGCTTTAGACAAATTAATAAACATACAGAGGAGTGCATCTCATGGAGGTTTTGCTGATACATGTGTGTCTGAAACAGATGAGTGCCCACTGCCTTACAGAATTTGTGGGTAGTAGAGTGGTTAGGGAGCCCACCCTTCTGGGCTCCCATGCTCACCTGAGGAAACTTTTGCAGGTGTTCAGAAGAGCAATGCCCCAAGATGTCTCCCACACCTGATTGTAATCTTGCCTCCATTCCCCTTGAGTCTAAGGCCATGTTTCTAATTCAAATGCAAATACCTTTGAGAAGAGCAAACACACAGCCATTGGCAACTGGCAGGGAGCCATTTTGATCCCTTCCTGGCAATGAGGTGGAGAAGAGTGGGAAATGGGCCAGGGCAGAAAATGGGGAGAAGGTGCCCTAAGGCAAACTTGGCCTACTTTCTGTGACCACACAGCCCCAAGGGGACCTTCCAGGGCTCTAATTTTAAAGTGAGCAAGTTAAAGGTCAAATGTTTTATTGGCTTCCTGCATCAGGATTGCACTGGCCGAATTCTGATCTAAACAACTAGGCCTGTGGACTATTCAAGGGGGAGCCACTAGACACAGAATTAGAATTCCTTAGTCAAGAGCCAGAGGACTATCTGGGAAGAGTGGATGTCTGAGCTAAAATCTTTCCAAGGATCCAGAAGGCTGGGGTTGCTATGCCTGGCTGCACCCAGGGTGGACAGGTGTGAGGGTCTTGCAAAAAGAAGTCAGCCTGAAGGAGAAGCAAGAGCCATCTGGGGTCCCCAAAGACAGGGCCAGAGCCGCTCAGCTAGGAAAACCGCCTTCAGCCCCAAATTCTGCCCTCTTCTCAGGGGAACTGTCTTCTGTTTGAGCTTTTACTCAAGCTTCTGGAAACCATCTTGGCTTATAGCTGGTGTTTTGATGCATCTAATTATCCTAAATTTTTCCTAATTATTTTTCTCAGGGTGTGGGTGGGGTGAAAGAAAAAACCCACTGCTCTGAACTCTGAATAGGGTCTTTGGAAAACCTAAAAGGCACCGCAGATCGTCTCCACAGAGGAATTCTGCTGGTCTCTGAGTTGCCCCTGACTCACACCCACAGAGCTCCCAGCGCTGGCGGCTTCTCCTCCGTAAGGTCCTCCCTCAGCAGCTGTCTGGGCTCGTGGGTATTCTCCATTTGTACACAATGCATCTGTGCTTTAAAAATAAAATCCCCTTTGGCAGGACTCAGGTGTGCGCTTGAGAGGTAGGAAAAGTGTGGCCACCAGGTGTGTGTGACCTAATTGGGGTGGGGGTGGGGGAGGCTGCCCAAGAACAGCTGCCTTTGCTTAGGATCACACGCTAGACGGGGAAGCTCCTGTTGCTTCCCGTATGTTCATTTTAGGGTGCATTCTCACCCCTGGGTGGAGGCCAGCCTGGTCCCAGGAGGTATTTTTACGCTTGGTGGCTCTTAAGACAGGTCAGGATGACCCAGAACTGTCCCCTTTATGTCTCTAAACCAGATCCAGCATGGCTTAAAGCCCTTGAGTTCAAATAGCTTTTGGTGACAGGAAGAGGAGTCCAGGCAGAGGTGGGGGCAGAGGATGAGAACGAGTCATCTCATGGAGCAACTGTGCATTTCCACAGTGAGGCGGGAAACCCTGCCCCCCTCGCTACTATGCTCACCTCTCTGGGGGCCTAAGCAGTGGGTGGTGGGGAGCAAAGCACCACCTGAAACTCCTGAACCCCATCAAAGCCCCGGGAGCCACGTGGGGCTGGCCCAACTCACTGTCCCGTCCTCGTCCCTCGCTCTTCCCACCCCCCTCCTCAACTCCAAGCTCCAGCCTCTTTATTGCATGCAGAGGGCCCTGTGGGCCCACGCTGACTCTCTTTTGAGCTGACTCCCATGCTGTCCTCTCAGCCTGCAAGACCCTCTGCAATGCTCTCCCTCAGTCCTTACCCAAACTTGGGCTTTGATGTCATCTCTTTCAGCGAGCTCCTGATGCCCACAGTTGGGCCGGCTGCTCCCACGAGATACTCCCATGGCACCCAGGCCTTTTGCTTCCTGGAGCTTTGCCACACTTCCTCCCCTGTGACTGGTAGGCTCCTCGAGGGTGGGAGCTGTGTTTGGGTCGGTTGTGCATTGCTGACGATTAGCTCCATGCCTAGAGTGTACCAGGCACTCTGTAAATGCTCTGCTCCATGAATGAGTCCTGTTAAAAAGGCTACACCTGGGTCAACCTACATGAAGGGACTCCCAACTCCACACAGTGGTGTCAGGGCGTCCTGGTGGAGCTGCTGGAATGCCACAGTCAAGGCCACGTGGATGAGTGGGAGAGTATGTGGGAAATGCTGTGGTCATATGTAGCTGGACCAGGCACACATCCTTAGGGAGGAAAGGATGCCAGCCACAATGCCCAGGCTAAAGGCCCAGCTAAGCCAAACAGATGCAGCAGAGAGGACGTCTTCATTCAGAGGGGACACAGCAAGACCAGCAGCAGGACCCAATCCTCTTGTTTGAGTCAAACTCAAACTTTTACTAGTTTTTCCTGTTTTGGTATTTCTATAGTTATACTAATACTTTCCTAGACATTATCTGAGATTACTGAAAGGCAAAATACAGCTCTTTATTGAAGTATTTAATAATAAAATATATCTTCTTTATCTATGTATCTTTGTGTGTATGTGTGTAAGTGTGTGTTAAGAAAATGGATCCAAATTTAGAGGCCTAATAAGGCAACTGCCTGGTTCTGTTTCAGCAGGAGAGAGTGATTTTTATGAATTTGTATCTGGCTTTGGTTGGAAAAGCTGCCTTGAAATCTATTGCGGAAACCACCCCTGCTTATTTGCCTGTCAAGAGAACAATCCCTGAGGGTCTGGATTGAAAAGCCAGGAAACCAAGTTATTCTTTCACTCTGGGTCAATGCCAAAGTGGCCCCCAAGGTTCTAGAGTTATTTTCAAACCTAGAGACCCGAGGGCATCTCTGGCTGAGTTTATGATGTTCTTTTTACTACCTCAAGTCTTAATCAAGTTCAAAGCCTTGGACTAAAAATAACTTCTGGGAAGAGAAGAAGGGGGAATTCAGGGCAGAGAGGGCAGACAATATCAGAATGAAGCTTTCAGTTTAGAGGTGAATTTCCTGAACAAAAGTGATTTCTGCAGTTTCCAAGAGATATGAATCATTTGCCCCATCATCTTGAGGAAGTATGTCAGCTGCTAGGCTAGAAAGAAGTAGGACCTTGGGGATCGATTTTTCAAAGGAAAACTGGACACAGCACCCTCTTTTCACAAGGAAATTCTTTTGATTCTTTTAAGTTAAGTAAGGGTGGTGGTGGGTTCCCTCTAGACAGCCCCTTCAACAGTTTCTATGGAAATGTGCCTCATTTTCTCTAGAGGATGTGCCTGAAGAAGCAAGGAGAGGAACCCTGGGGAGTTCTCCTCTGACCTTGGAACAAGTTATTTAAATGACTATCCAAGTCATCACATGACTCTCCAAACCATTTAAGGTCTTCAAAGAGCTTCCCATTTAGTTTCACTGCTTCAGCTAGCCCCGGAAGATAGAGATCTCCAGTCCAAAGATCAAAGAGAGACAGCAGAACCCAGTCCACAAGAAAGGATTTCAATGGAAGTCAATGGTTTGTCTAAGCATTGCCTTTTCTCCCTGGTTGGAGAACAGATTCTCCCAAACCTCTCTGAAGGTCAAGGCTTTTAACCTAAAAAAGATGCAGCCCGTGACAAAACAACAAGCCTTATAAACTCAGGAAAGAAATCACAGCACTCAAAAAGCCTGTTCTGGTTGCATCTGGCATCTAACGACAGAAGTGCCAGGGTACTTTTCTAGATGCTGAAAGGGCCCCAGGAAGAGAGACGCACCTACATCCCCCAAACCTTTTCCTTTTGGGCACTGAAGCCCTCCTGTTAGCCAGTGGCCTGTTCTGGTTTGTGTGCAGCTTAGACGGGGAATGTCAAGAAAACTGTCCCTAGGAGGAAATCAAATGGGTGACAGATGTGCCAAAGAGAGATTCTGGCAGGTAGATGCCCTCAAAGGGTTGTTTTCACAGTGTTGCGAAGGGCACGGTCATAATAAAAAAAAAAAATTGGAAAGTAGTTGAATGACACCTTTCCTTCTTTCCGCCTGGGTGTTTTTGCTGGATAGATGCATTCTACCCTTAAGATGGATTTCTTAGAATATGAGGGTAATAAATCCACTTCACAGGGTCATTGTGAGGATTACACAAAACAATTCTAAAATGCCTGATACAGTATCTGGCACAGGGCGAGTATAAATAACAGATATTAGTTCCTTTTGCCTGGTCTCCTAAGATTAGATTAGATCCCAGAAAAGGTACACATGTCCAGAAAAACGTGGCATAGGTCGTGAGACCTTCTAAGGTTTGTCACAAAAGTAAATAAATTTGCCCACAATCCTCATTTTGTAGTGTAGCTTTTTAATCCCTTTCCAGAGACATATAAAAAAGGGACTGTTGATAAACACGTCCGTTCATTGGCAAAAGGCAATTTGTACATTTCGTGTATGAAATTCCAGGTTTGCCACAGGCACATTGCCACAGGCACATTGGCAATGGGAGAGCCACAGCCTCGCCCAGCTCCACACTGGGACACGGAGAGGCCAAGGTTTCTGCCCGGTGCCTGTCTCCTCCCCACACCATGCCTTAGTATTATTATTTTTTAAATTTTGCTGGGATTTTACACAACTTAACAAAGAGACCTAATTCTGAGGTGTACAAAGAAATAAAGTTCTGACAATGCCCTGCAAGGGGAAAAGCGTGGAAGGCAGATTTTATATAAAATTATTGAGTACAATCTAATGCCTTTTTTAAAAGGGAGGTGGCAGGAAGAGGAAGAGAACCTTAGATACGGATGGTA
Organism: Perodicticus potto; assembly: GCA_963574655.1. Taxonomy (NCBI): domain Eukaryota; kingdom Metazoa; phylum Chordata; class Mammalia; order Primates; family Lorisidae; genus Perodicticus; species Perodicticus potto. The sequence continues at coordinate 8,732 of CAUYRH010125613.1, read as the reverse complement.
TCTTTCCAGAACACAGCAGAGACCTGAAGCCCGAGATTCCAAGTCAGTATTGTCTAGCGTTAAGAGTTTAAAATGTTTCTTCCTACAAAAAACAACATGTTCAGCCAATTTTTTTTTTTAAGATGAGTAGAGATGGAACACTCATTGAAATTCTTGCCCAGAGTCTAAGTAGGGCTTGTGATCAATGTGCTAGCCTGCATCACAGGCTACTGAGGTAAAATTCAGGAGAGGTATAATCTCTGTTTTTAGCAGGCTTATGGCAGAGTTCAGCCCTAAAAGAAAAAAGTGATGAGGCTGGGGGAGGACACAGTTATAACTCAAAGTGGGATGACATCAGATGGGACCAAGATGAGGGCTCCATCGCCCCTGGGCTTGCTCTGGGGGGCTGTCAGCTTGCTGCCACGGCCACTGCGGATGCGCAGGTGAGCCCCTGATACAGAGGCATTTCCTCACCTCACAGTGTGAAGGAGGACAGTGTTGGCCCAGGGGATTAAGAGCCAAAGCTACTCCTGGGTCAGGTCATCAAAACCCAGCCTCAGATCATGGGCCTTGCAGGGGAAGACAGACCTGTCTCCCAGCAGGCCGCTGTGTGTGGCCGCTGCTGTTTCTGAGGGCCGACCTAATTTCCTCATCTCCGGACTATGTACCTTTTTTGTCCCTAAATAGACCACTCCAGGCTCACTGTTCAAGCCTGGGGCTAGGAGGCATCACTGAGGTACAACCCTCTCTCTCCTTTAAGGTTCTCTGCCAGTAACCAACACGTACTCAGTTGTGAAAATAGTACTCCACACCCCGAATCTCCGCCAACCAAAAGAAAGCTGTGCATACACGGGTGAACTTTTACAACTCTACAACTCAGAGTACATAAGGCATGTGTAATCCAGCTGTAAATCTTGGTGACGGCCTCGCCCCACCCACTGGCTGAGAGGCAGCTGGATTTCCAATTGCATCCTGCATGCAGCCAGCCTTTCAGCCCTCTCTGCTTTTTAAATGCTCTCAGTTCATTTCTCTTCATTTCTCTACCCACCAGGCCACTTCCCTCCCTCCCTCCTTCCAACTCCCCAAGCCCTACGGAAATAACTAGCAGAATCCACCAGCGTGTACGTGGATTGTTTTTCTTTCTCATTGCATCTGAGGCAATCTGCTTAATGTTCAGATACACAAGGGGAAAAAAAGGCAAAATATTTTTGCTTTAGATCCTTTCAGAAGGTATAAAAAAATAAAAGTACAAACACAAATCACTTGACAATTTTATGATTAAAACCAACAAATGGAAAACAGAGAGTTTTGAGTGTTGCTAACATCATCAAGCGTGTCATGCCAACCCACTCAACCACCCCATTTCTGGGATCTATTTCTAGATGTACCAAATGTGTCTGAAGATGAAATCACTTCTACACATCAAAAAGGTACCCAGGGTTAAACATGGTGGACAGAGCCCCAGGTGAAAAGCTACCGCCGTTCACAGAAACGACACTTCTGGTTTTGTTGAACACTCAAAAGTCAGACTCCCAAGCAACAGTTGGCTCCATGTGGAATATGTCAAGATGTTAAAACGTGACTGTGAGAAAAACAGGATGAGATGAACACGTTTCATCCCCGGCAAGAGAGTGGCGATTGTCTAGGGAGACGCTGTCCGAGACACCAAGTAGAGAAATCAAATGGAAGACATTTAGCATTTGCCTCATTCTTGCTGGATAAGAACAAGAAATCCCAGAAAAGGTCTTCCAGAAAACAGTGAACAAAGTCCCCAGTGAACAAGTTTGAGGTGGGGCTTAGCGGTTCATTTACAGTTGTGGAAAACTATTTCAGTCTGTTGGCCAGAAACCATACAAGGGGAGGGAACCTAAAACCCTAGGCTATTTGACTCTCCCTGCATTTTTCTGCTTGAAGCAGGATAAAAAAGCCTAAAATTTTGGCTACATCTCTATTTATGTAACAACCACAGCTGCTCCCCAAAATAGCTGCTGCTGGCTCAAAGAATTAAGGGATTTTTGTTGCTAATATTTGAGTCCATTTTCTACGACACTTAACAGAATTTCCTACCCCTCACTTCTGCTGGCCCAGGTCTAGAAGGAGAGGGGGAATCTCACCCTGAACGCATCGGTGGTGACATCAATTAGGGGGACAGATTTTAAGATCAAGGCTCATCTTCTAAGCAAGAACAAATGTACACGGAACATCTTAATTACCCACCTTTGGAGGGTGGCAGCGTGGTTGATACCAAGACCCTTCAAATTCACAACCACACAAGAGAGAGACATACAGTGCTCCCGCGTTTCTAGGGGACCAACCCCAACCTGGACTGCTAGCATGGCATTTATTAGGGTGCCCTCCCCTGAAAGTAACAAAGCGAACCCTCGTCAAAGCTATCAAACACGTTAAAAAAATACAAAAGTTATTTTCTCCTTTTGATTGCTATTTACTTGTGACAATATCTGTTAAAAATATTACTTCTGTCTTTGAGAAGAGATCATTCTCTTCATATAATATGGAAAAATAAACTCTACTGAACACACAGTCAAACATTCCCCACCACTGTCAGGGGCTTTTGGCTTTCGCATCTCCAAACATCATCACCAGTGTAAATGTACTATGTTTTTGAGTAGGCAAATACTTTTCTCGTATTATCCAGTGCTGGAGATAAGAGAAGAAAGTGGCAAGGCTCACGTAGCATTTTGAAGGGGGAGAATTACTAAGCAAGATGGCTTACTTGCTAATAAAATGAAAGGTAACAGTGTGGTTTCAAGGCCCTCCTACAAAGTCCTGGGACATCCCCTCATCTTCCTACCACTTATAACCCTGTGACTGCTTGGTAGATTATTGGTGGAAGGGTAGGGAGCTATTTAAGCTGCCCATCAGCGTCACTGCAAGCGAGGGCTCCAATTCTATACCCAAGGATCATCTGAAAACACTGAACTAGATGAATGGGAGAAGACAAGGATACATAAAAACAGTAAAATGTTTTATTTTTTTAGAAAAAAAAAGGTGAGAAAGAGGGATTCAAAATGATTGTGATCACACTTCATTCTGCATCTGAGCAAAGCCAATGTTGCAAACTTAATCCTTGAGTAAGATACCTATGAAGGGACACCCCCTGCCACTGGCTCCCACGTCACTTTCAGGAGTCATATCACAACACGCTTGGAATTGATCATAGCCTCTCCACTTCTTCCGAGCAGAGAGACAAGGCTTGCCACAGCAACCATCCCATCTCCAAAGCTCAACATTGCCAGTGAGAAGCCAGGCCCAGCCCGTCTCTGGGCTGCGTGGGAGAGACAGGGAGGAAGGAGAGAGGGCAGGAGATGCTTGTCTTAGAAGCAGAACCGGTCTAGAAGAGAAGTTTGATATGGGAGAGTTCACCACTACCTCATCTTATAGAAAATAGGTTGGAGAGCATCTGTAAAATCAACAGTATCTTTAAGGTGAAACTGCAGAATTTTGCTGCATACCTGGACACAAGAGAAGTGGAAAGTTGCAACAAGTTTTAACTAGCAGCAACAAAGAAAGTTTGATAACAGTTTTTTGTTTTTAGCAATATTCCTTTGCAAGTTCATTAAGAAACACTGTAATTTAATGGGGCATACGGTATGGAACGATCTTCTTTTGCTGTGCTGTTTGTTGAAGAGAACCGACCTTTGCAAAGATTTCAAACTGGGGTGTAACCTATTTACACAGTAGTAGCTCCTGGTTTGTATGGTAGAATCGGTGCTATGTGATATCTTCTTCTTCCGAACAGTAATCCCGACCCTTGAAGGAAAAAAAAAAACATGTGAATGAGAAGTTAAGAAGAGTTAAACAGTTACTTGTAATCCATTTCCTCTCTGTATATGAGGTTGGACAATCAAATTTGTGAGCTCATCCTAGAAAAAGCGCTCCATACCTCATTGCTTAATATCACTATGGTCACCTTCGAAGTACCCCGTTGGCCACTTGGTGACCAAGTGGTATTCAGCAATGCGGTATGGAGCGATTTTTCTAGGATGAGTTCATGAACTTAATTGTCCAACTCCTCCATCTCCTTGCATGAGAATCCAGCCTCTATCCATGACCTCTAGGTACAAAACAGGTCACAAATGCATGTTGGCTGATATCTCAAGGCATGAAAGCTTCACCAATCCCCAAATAAGCCCTTACTTTATACTGGTAAGCATTTATACCACAGCAGGCAGATATAGGCCTCAGCCTTTGGCCAAGAAATTGCCAAATGGACAATCTGTGCAGGAGACCAACTTCCCATCAGAAAGAATAAAATGTTAGCAGCTCACGTATTACAGCTATATCCGCATGTTGGGAACTCAACATTTTACTGTGGAATATCATAAACCCAGGATGTCTTAGTTTCAATTCATTTTACAGTGGATTAAAAAACAACACATAGGGATTCTTCAAATATTTAGAACACATCTAGGACTATGCTTGGTATGTGGGGGATGCACAAGAAAGGCAGAGGCTTTTGATTCATTTGCTAACAAAACAGGTTACTCCAAGACTTGGGGACTAAGTACAAGACAGTGGTTGGTTTTGAACACATTTTATTCTCCCTCCACTGGGGTATATTAGACACAGTTGGAACTGGGCTTTAAGGCTCCATGTCTGACCTGTCTAGGTTGTCTTGGTCAAAATCCCTGGCTTTCTTGGTCTGTCATCCATGATGGACAGTCCAGAACCAAAGTGCCTACTCTGCCTCCATTTTAATGTCATCGATAAGGGCTTTATAAAAGGTCCTTATCAAGTATTATTCTTTACATCCTTTAGCTTTTTCTTTGTAAATGCTACATTACATGTTCTGAGTGGAAATATTCTTTTAAAGACAGAAATTTCTAAATAACTAGAATTTATTCCTAAAAGAGCTAGTACTTACAGATAATAATAATTTTGCATGTAAGTATTTCTCAAATGTATTATATATTTGTCACATTATTTGTATATTGGGAATATTTCACATTTTCTTAATATTTAAGGATCATCTAATGGATTACTGTGCCATGTGGATAGGTGCTCATCCTGGCTTTGTAACTTCTAAGCTCTGGGATCTTGATCAAATAAATAAAAGAGATCTGAGAGAACTTTTATTGGAGGGGCCCCATCTCAGCACCATGGGGCCTTCATCTCCATACGAGCCCTACAGGGCAGGACAGGGAGTTTGCTTCTGCAGATGACTTTAGGTCTCATTTAATTTTTAAAGAACTATGCTAAAGGGCGGAGCCTGTGGCTCAGTCAGTAAGGCGCTGGCCCCATATACCAAGGGTGGCGGGTTCAAACCCAGCCCTGGCCAAACTGCAACAAAAAAAATAGCCGGGCGTTGTGGCCGGCGCCTATAGTCCCAGGACTACAAGAGGCTTGTACGTGGGAGGCTGAGGCAAGAGAGACTAGTACTCGGGAGGCTAAGGCAAGAGAATCTCCTAAGCCCAGGAGTTGGAGGTGTGACCACACGGCACTCTACCGAGGGTGATAAAGTGAGACTCTGTCTCTACAAAGAAAAAAAAAAAAAAAAGAACCATGCTAAAACAAGAACCTTAAAATCACCAGCTGCCAGAAGGCAAGAAGTGGGGCTGAGCTGGGTTGGGAGCTACAGAGCAATTCTCTTAGCTGAAGTATGCCCTCCCTCCTTTAAGGGACCCCAAATGGAAGTCTTTGTAAAGATGCTTTGCTCAGTTAGAAGTGGAGACTGTTAGTCACAATTCCACCCTTGTGCAAAGGATGAACAGAAACCTACAAAGCAGGACCCCCAGAAGCCCCAACAAACTGGAAGAATGGACACTCCTAGTGATGCTGGCAAGGAAGGGCTGTTTCTTTTTTTCATATTTTAATTTTTTTGGAGATAGTCTCACTATGTTGCCCTCGGTAAAGTGCCATGGTGTCGCAGCTCACAGCAATCTCAGATTCTCCTGCTTCAGCCCCCCAACTAGCTGGGACTACAGGCACCTGCCACAATGCCTGGCTACTTTTTTATTGTAGTTGTCATTGTTGTTTAGCAGGCCTGGGCCAGGTTCAAACCCACCAGCTCTGGAGTACGTGGTTGGCACCCTGACCGCTGAGCTATGGGTGTGGAGCCAAGGAAAGGTTGTTTCAGAGAACCACAGGGCCATCTGGGTATAGACTCAAAAAATCCCAAGGAGCTTTCACTTACCCACATTTTTCTGACCATGCCCTACTCCAGGCACTGGCTTCTATCTCTTCTTCAGTTATCTGCATTATTATTTTTAGGGAAACTAGAAGCTTAGATCAACTAAGAATATACATTTCTAAGGTTCTAGGGTAATGATTTTTGTTTGTTTATTGAAGTGTCTAGGCTAAGAATTAGAGATATTAAGGAGCAGTAGAGGAAGTGATTTTATTCTAATTTTAAATTCTGCTAGTTTAAACTCAGCTCAAAGTGTGACTTCAGATAAGGAAACTGCTTCCCCAATGTGCCTAATGTTCTCTTCCTACATGAGTCTAAATCAGACAAGGACTGGCAACCCAGTTTCAGGTGATTTTATTCTGCAGTCTAGCACATTCCTGTAGACGTGTGTGCATTCAGCCTCGTGTGCGCGCGTGCACTGAATCTCAGTTTCCTCATCTGTAAAGTGGAGGCAGTAAAACCTAACTTGTAGAGTTGTCATGGGAATTAGAAGTAATACACATAAACTGTCATGCAAAGCTAAGCATGTAGTAGATGTTTAATAAATTATTTATCTTATGATGATATTGAAAAAAGACCAACTGATCTGACAGTTAATACAGCTGTCTAGGTGAGAAATTGGGCTCCTATCTAGATCAGTCAATTACATCCAGACTCTCATACAAGCTAAGCACCATGGGGATCCCAGGGGTTGTGGGGGCCACTGGGGAGTTAGGAGCTAGTTTTTCACCTTTCTGGGTGGCTCCCTGGTCCCTAACCCCCACCCCATCCATCACCTCCCATTTCCTAGATTTCTACCCCAAAGCTACCTCATTGCCTTCCTTGAACACCCTATACAAAATAGCACTTATTTTTTTTCAGATTAATGTGCGAGTACAAACAATTATGTTACACTGTTCGTGTTTGTTAGGGAAGGTGTCCGTAGTAGTTGTGCCCCTCACCCAGGAAGTGTGCCATATACCCTTACACTGTGCCCAGGAGGTGGGAGCACACCACCCCCCTCTCTAAAATAGCAATTCTTATTCTGCTTCATGTTTATTTATATCCCTTATCACTATCCAGCATTAACATGTTAATTAATTTCTTTATTGACTGTCTTCTCCCTTGAACAGAAACCCCTAGGTAGGCAGAAATTTATCCTGCTGCATTCCCTGGATTTAGAGTAGGGTAGCCAACATGTAGAGAGTCAATAAAAAATCTGTAGAGACTTCTGAAATTCTGGAGTTGGTAGGAGACCTAGAGTTTTTCCTATCTAACCTCCCATCTAATGTAGGATAGACCTCTGTTTACCACGTTCTGGACAGAGAGACTGCTCTTCCCCTGGAACATGTTAGACTATGAAAACTGGTAAGGGAAGGGATTTTATCCTAAGAGGACGTCTTTCTAGACCAACAGCACAGCTGGTGCCATTACCTGGGATTAAGGATTCTCTTCCTTGGATGTGCATCCATTTTCCCAGGTTCTTTTTAAAATGAACCCATTTAAAAAAAAATCACTAGCACAGAATAAGGTATCCCAGAAATACACCTTAAGATATGTAAGAATTAAATATCTGACAAGGGGGATCACCAGAAACAACAGGTTCCAAGAGAATGTGTTAAATCTAATACACAATAGTGTAACAGAACATAAAACTGAACTTTCAATCAAAGCCATGGAAGGGAAGATAGCCCTTTAAAGCCTTAAAGGGATATGAAAAGATTGCAAAGTGAAATGTGAACATATCTGAACATGTAAAAATGAACCTTTGTATGTCAAAAAATGGTAATAAAATGAAGCAAAATAAAGACAAAGCTCATACTGGGGAAAAAATAGCAGCAGCATAGAGTATACACATGGTGAAAGTGATAGAAGAATCTCATGCAAATAAAAAAAATGAGCAGTAAGAGAATTAACAATGAAGGGGAAAGGGTAAACGAAAGCGAAAACATATTTTTTTTGAGGACTCTCTTTATTCAGCCCACCAATTCAAATGTTAATCTCTTCCAGAAAGGCCCTCACAGACAAACAAAGAAATAGTGTTTAATCAGATATCTGGGCATCCCATTGTTCAGTCAAGTTGACACATAAAACGTACTATCACAGGTATCTTAGGATTCTTTTTTTTTTTTTTTTCAGTCTAGCATGGATTTCCATGGAGAGAACAGTTCACAAACGAATTCTTTACAGTTGGTTCTTCGCAACTTATCGCTGCTCTGCAATTACATGCTATCAATGTTCTGTAACTAAAAAGTATATCAATGAGGCAAAAACATCTAATTTACACCCCAATACAACTTCTTTTCATTAAACCTTTTTGAAAAACAGCCAAAGATCCAATGTTGAACATAGCTGAAAAACAACAGCATCATTGAAAAGAGTATTCAACAATACTCAGTTGCAACTATTTGAATCACAGGAACAATAATTAGAAAGTGAAGGTAAATTAAATTGCTAAGATTACTGAAGGTTAGAACTGAATGATTTTTTTTTTTTTTTTTGAGACAGAGCCTCAAGCTGTCACCCTGGATAGAGTGCCGTGGCATCACAGCTCACAGCAACCTCCAATTCCTGGGCTCAAGCGAGTCTCTTGCCTCTGCCTCCCAAGTAGCTGGGACCACAGGCG
>CAUYRH010125607.1:0-19587 GCA_963574655.1 Perodicticus potto | reverse complement strand
GAATGGATTAATAAATTGTGGTACATGTATACCATGGGATATTATGCAGCCTTAAAGAAAGATGGAGACTTTACCTCTTTCATGTTTACATGGATGGAGCTGGAACATATTCTTCTTAGCAAAGTATCTCAAGAATGGAAGAAAAATTATCCAATTTATAGCTTTCATATGAAGGCTAAAACCCAATTATAGCACAAGAATATGGGGAAAAGGGCAAGGAAGGGCAGGAGAGGGGGGGAGGATGGGTGGAGGGAGGGCGATTGGTGGGATCACACCTACGGTGCATCTTAGAAGGGTACAGGTGAAATTTACTAAATGTAGAATACCAATGTCTACATATAGTAATTATGAAAATGCCATGAAGGCTATGTTAAACAGTTCGATGAAAATATTTCAGATCATATATGAAGTCAGCACATTGTGCCCCATGATTGCACTAATGTACACAATTATGATTTAATAAAAATTTTAAAAAATCATAAAACGTTTCTTACAAAAGAGTATAACATTCTGTACACTTCTCTGAACAGATGCCAGGGACATGTGGACTATTGTTACTTTTCCTCCCTGTCCCACCCCCCAAATGTTACAGTGACACAAAGCAAGATGTTCACAATTATTATATGGGGGGAACTTTTCTAAACCACCAACAATGAACAAAAAATAAAATTCACTCACTCTGCTGCTATTTCAAAATTTCAATGTTAGTTTTTGCATGCCTTCCCCCTCCAACCCTGTTTGTAAGGAACTAAAACATTACATCTGGTGAACAGCAAAGATTTCACTACCCCTCATATGCAGAACACCTATGGGGCAGAGGAATATTGGCTTTTTAAACGGAAGGAGATAAGGACGGCACCTGTGGCTCAGTGAGTAGGGTGCCGGCCCCATATACCTAGGGTGGTGGGTTCAAACCCGGCCCTGGCCAAACTGCAACAAAAAAATAGCCAGGTGTTGTGGTGGGTGTCTGTTGTCCCAGCTACTCGGAAGGCTGAGGCAAGAGAATCACTTGAGCCCAAGAGTTGGAGGTTGCTGTGAGTGGTGATGCCAAGGCACTCTACCAAGGGTGACAAAGTGAGACTTTGTCTCTAAAAAAAAAACCAGAAGCAGGTAAAAACAAAAAAAGGATGTAGGTTATTAAAAAAAAAAAAGGATGTAGGACTCCTTCAGTTCTTCACTAATCTTAGAAAAACTTTCCAGAATACTGCTTCACACTGTAAAAAAGAAAAAGTATCTTGCATTAGATTTCTTCAGTATCTGCCTTCTGCTCCACACTGTTCTGCAGTAAATACTGTGCATTCTGTATCTGGTCCGGTGTTCCTATAATTGTAATGATCTGATCTTCAGATCCTTCTAAAGGCTCATCAGTTTTTTTTGAAGAAACAGAGTCTCACCCTATGGCCCTCGGTAGAGTGCCATAGCGTCACAGCTCACAGCAACCTCCAGCTCTTGGGCTTAGGTGATTCTCTTGCCTCAGCCTCCCGAGTAGCTGGGTCTACAGGTACTACCTGGCTCATTGATTTTGATGGAAGCTCCCGACTCATGACGGATTTGTTTAATCCGCTGGCCACCTTTGCTAATAATAGATCCAGCCAAATCTTTGGGAATAGTTACTTGCATAGTAATAATAGGTCCACCAAGATCACCATATGAGCCATGACCCCTGCATAGGAATAATCATATCCAGAGCCACCCTGTGGTTCGTAAGCCATCTGCCATTCTGATGGGCTCCATGTATCTATTGAAGAATCTCAAGTTTCATCAGCACTGAAACCAACCGTTCCATATTAATGATCTCCAGGTCTTCCTCTTCTGTCGTACGCCATTAGATCTCCTCCTCTAGGTGGTGGTGGTGGAGGAAGAGGGAGATTCTGAACTTTGCTACCACCCCGGCCACCTCGTCCAGGAGGAGGGCGAGGTGGTCCTCTACGAGGGCTCATGTCATCATAATCTCTTCTAGATGGAGGCATGGGACCAGGAGGCATTCTGTCAAAACAGCCTCTTCCTCACATTGGGAATCCCACAGGCCGTCCACGGTGGTCATCAAACATCATTGTAAAACCATCATAGTCATAGGTTTCATCATAAAAATTGGGATCATAATGCTGTGCACGTCCTTTGATGGGAGACTCAGATATAAGATCAAGGATGAACTTTATGCACTCTACAACCCTATCAGATTTTCCTCCAATAAGAACGACTCTGTCAGTGGAATGAGGACAGTATTCCTGGAACATCTTGATTGTTGTTTGAGTGTTCTCTTGAAGTTCTTTGATTTTAGCACCTTTCACCTCAATAATTCCTCCTGCCAGACTCTGATGAATCAACTCGCAGTCAAAGTCACTTCCCTTATAGTGCTCATAATTTAAGCATTCCACAGCATCAGATTCAAGCAAGAGCTGGCTGGTTGCAGTGGGTGATGGCAACTGCAGGCCCTCTTCCAAGGTAGGGATGATTTTTTTCAGAATTTCTCCAACTGTTTCAATATCAGCACTGATACTCAATATGCACTCAGGGCCACTCTTGTCTGGGACTGAAACACTGGCATTGTAGTCAGTATGAAGAGCCTTAATATTCTTGCCTCCTTTTCCAACCAATGCCCCAGGATTCTTGCTCTGAAGCAGAATGCGTAATTCAACCATCTGATCCGTGTTTCTAGACCTTTTAAATGCTTGTTCTTCCATATCTTCTGCAGGACACTTACCAAATTTACCATTGGTTTCAGTGTTGGAGAAGGTTTCTTCTGGCTGTTTGGTTTACATTTTGTTATTTAAATGGGCACACCAATCAGTTATTATATATCTTCGTAGAGCAGAACTGAAATGTTCTGGGCAGGACCAACAACTGACACCCTAATGCTGCAGTAGCCGCACGAGGCCGCCGTCCGCTCCCGGCCACGCCGCCTCAGCTGGTGGGAGCTAGACAGAGAAGGAGCGTAGGCCCCCCTCCCCCACCTCTGTAGTTGGTTTTTTTATTGTCTTTTTTGTCGTTGTTGTTATTGTTTAGAGAAATTTTATTTAGGAAGAACCAAGGGAAATTTTGTAATTCCCACTCACAGAGGAGAAAAGATGAGAAAGAGAGAGACCTGTTTTTGGCTTCTTTTGAGATAAGGTCTCACTCTGTCACCCAGACTGGAATGTGGTGGTGTGATCACAGGTCACTACAAGCACAACTCCTGGACACAAGCAATCCTTCTGCCTCATTCTTCCAAGTAGCTGGGAGTACAGGCACATGTCACGAGGCCTGGCTAATTTTGTAGAGTCTCCTATATTGCTCAGGCTGGTTTCAAACTCCTGGCCTCCTGAAGTCTTTCCACCTCAGCCTCCCAAAGCACTGGGATTACAGTAATTATCAATTTGATTTTTTTTTTGAGACAGATTCTTGCTCTGTTGCCTTGGATGGAGTGTAGTGGCATCACTGTAGCTCTCAGTAATCTCTTACTCAGCCTGGTCTCAAACTCTTGACTTCAAGGGATCCTCCCACTTCGGCCTCCCAGAATGCTAAGATTACAGGTATGAGGATGGCATCTGTGGCTCAAAGGAGTAGGGTGCCGGCCCCATATACTGGAGGTGGTGGGTTCAAACCCAGCCCTGGCCAAAAAAAAGATTACAGGTGTTAACCACCACACTCAGGTGTAGTGAGTGTTTTTTTGTTTGTTTGTTTGTTTTCTTGAGATGGAGCCTCAAGCTGTCACCCTGGATAGAGTGCTGTGGCATCACAGCTCACAGCAACCTCTAATTCCTGGGCTTAAGCAAATCTCTTGCCTCCGCCTCCCAAGTAGCTGGGACTACAGGTGCCCACCACAACGCCCGGCCATTTTTTGGTTGCAGCCGTCATTGTTGTTTGGCGGGCCCGAGCTGGATTCGAACCTGCCAACTCAGGTGTACATGGCTGGCGCCTTAGCCCGTTGAGCCACAGGTGCCGAGCCTCAGGTGTAGTTTTGATTTGAATTTTCCTTTTGCCTAATAATGTTAAGCACCTTTTCATGTGCTTATTGGCCATTTGTATCTTCTCTGAAGAAATATCTATTCTGATATTTTACTCATTTTTTTAGTGAGGTTATTTGTCTTTTTAGTATTGAGTTGAAAGAGTTCTTTATATAGTCTTGATACAAGTTCCTTGTCAATATGTATTTTGCCATTACTTCCTTTTTCTTATTTTTTTTATAGACAAAGTCTCATTCTGTTACCCCAGTCTCACTCTGTTACCCCAAAGTATCATGGTGTTAGTCTAGCTCAGAGCAACCTCCAATCCTGGAATCAAGCACTCCTTCTACCTCAGCCTCCCGAGTAGCTGGGACTACAGGTACCTGCCATGATGCCAGGCTAGTTTATTTATTTATTTATTTATTTATTTATTTATTTATTTATTTATTTATTTTTGAGACAGAGTCTCAAGCTGTCGCCCTGGGTAGAGGGCTGTGGTGTCACAGCTCACAGCAACCTCCAACTCTTGGGTTTAAGTGATTCTCCTGCCTTAGCCTCCCAAGTAACTGGGACTACAGGCACCCAACACAACGCCCGGCCATTTTTCTGTTGCAGTTGTCATTGTTGCTTTAGCTGGCCCAGGCCGGATTTAAACCCCCTAGCCTTGGTGTGTGTGGCTGGCGCCCTACCCACTAAGCTACTACAGGCGCTGCCCAGTTTTTCTATTTTTAGTGGAAATGGGTCTCACTATTGCTAGGGCTGGTCTTGAACTCCTGACTCAAGAGGTCCTCCTGCTTCTGCTTCTCAAGAGTGCTGGAATTACAGGTATGAGCCACCATGCCCAGCCTTGCTAATATTTTCTCCCATTCTGTGTGCTGTCTTTTTGCTTTTTTGATAATGCCATTTGAAACACAAAAGTTTTTTTTTGAGGAAGTCCAATTTATCTATTTTTTCTTCTGTCATTTAGCTTTTGGCCTCTGTCTTAGCCCATTTTGTGTTACTATAACAGAACACCTGAATAATTTATAGTGAACAGAAATTTATTTTAAGTTCTGGAGACTGGGAAGTCCAAGATTTGTTGCACAGCCTTCTTTTTTTTTTTTTTTTTTGACACAGTCTCACTTTGTCACCCTCGGTAGAGTGCCGTGGTATCATAGCTCACAGCAATCTTAAACTCTTGGGCTCAAGTAATTCTCTTGCCTCAGCCTCTCAAGTAGGTGGGACTATAGGTGCCCACCACAATGTCCAAGTATTTTTAGAGATGGGATATCACTCTTGCTCAGGCTGGTATTGAACCTGTGAGCTCAGGCAATCCACCTGCCTTGGCCTCCCAGAGTGCTAGGATTACAGGCGTGAGACACCACACCCAGCCTTTTCAGGGCCTTCTTGATGTGTCATTCCATGGTGGAAGGGCAAGAGAAAGAGCAAGAAGGGGTCAAATTCCTCCATATATAAGGAACTCACTCCCATAATGGCATGGGAGTCCTCATAACCTAAACACCTTTTAAGGGTCCCAACTCTTAACACCTCAGCATTTGGGACCAAGTTTTCAACACATGAACTTTAGGGACCACATTCAAGCCATAGCAGCATCATATCTAAGAAGGCTTTGCCCACGGTCTTTCATAACCCAAGATTATATTTTCTTCTTCTTTTTTTTTGAGACAAAGTCTCACTTTGTTGCCCTGGGTAGAGTGCCATGCAGCAACCTCTAACTCTTGGGCTTAGGCAATTAACTTGCCTCAGCCTCCCAAGTAGCTGGGACTACAGGCACCCGCCACAACGCCCAGCTAGGTTTTTGCAGTTCAGCTGGGTTTGAGCCCGCCACCTTCAGTATATGGGGCCGGCGCCCTACTCGCTGAGCCATAGGTGCCGCCCCTGAGTTATTTTTTATAAAGTGTAAGGAGTCCAACTTCACTCATTTGCATGTGGATATTTAGGGGTCCCAGCACTGTTTGTTGAAGATTATTCTTTCCCCCATTGGCACCCTTGCTGAAAATCAGTTGACTGTAAATGTGAACACATGTGCACACAGGCCCAAGGACAGCCACTATGCACCAGGTACACACACTACATACAGTGCCTCCCAAATGTGCCTGCAGTAGCACACATGAACACAGGGACACGTGAATACCATCACTCCCCATTAGATTAGTGGTTGATGTCACCATGTTTTCTGTGGCCTATGATGTGCTCTGGAGCCTGAGGCAGGACAGCCACTATCTCTTCCCACTGCACAGGGTCAGAGCTGGCCAAACTGCAGGGGAGGTGGTCCAGACATACCCAAGGGTTTTGGGTTTCAGGCCTGTGCCAACCAGGAGAGAGTCCCCTGTGTCTATCTAGGGAGAGTTCCTATGTCTATCTAGGGAGGGTCCCTCTGTACTCTTGTGGGGAGGGTCCCAAAGTGCTAGGAAGCACTTCTAAACTCACTTTCATGACATTGGCAAGAGATCCCAGACCTATACCATTGATGTCTTCTCTATTGGAAAGGACAACTGGCTTCCTCCACGCAAACAATGACAGCGCGCACAGGAAGGAATGTGTGCCTTGATTCAACACCTGTCACCCCTGAAGGATGCTACTGATCCTGCAGGCAACTCTGGTGCATCAAAAGAGCATCAGGGACCATCTGGAAGACTGCCAACCCTAGGGCCTCAGGTTCCTTGGCCCTGGATACACCTGAAGGTGGGAATAGCCTTGGGAGCTTCAGGGGCAGAGGAAGGGCAGGTGAAGAGACAGCCCAGGAGCCAGGGTATATGTGTGGTGGGGGGGCCCAGTGGGCCCAGGGATCTGGGTGGGCTTGCTTTAGCCCTGGCCCCATCCCCATCTCTTGCATCCCAGTGACTGATGTCTTCAGGGCCTGGCTCACAGAGACTGATTCCCCAGATTTCAAATATCTATGATCAACAGTTACTGTTCAGTCCTGAGTCCTGGCCCCAAGCAGACAGATAGACTCAGACAACACAGAGACTTAAGATTTCAGCAAACGTTTATTGGCCCTTGTTCTGGGTAAGGAACTTGGCTGGAAAGAGGCAATAACAGATGGATCAGAGCAGTGGCCAGCATCGCCAGCCACATACCCTCCTTCAGAGGGAGGGGCACCACCTATTATTCAGCAGAGAAACCCCTATAAGACAAAAAGCCAATTGGAAAAATAGCTGGGGGAGAGGAGGGACAGGGGACTGGTCCAGACCCCACCTCCCAAGGGCTTGCATCTGAAGCCAGAATCAGGAATTAAGTGGGAGGTCAGGTTAGGGCCCCCCATTGGAGAGGAACAGCTACATTTAGGACCCAGGAAGCAGGTTGCATTAGGTCTCCTGGCTGGGTGTAGGAGAAACTGGGGGGGGACTCAGCTGTTCTTGAGACCCAGAAGCGGGTAGCTGCAGAAGGGGACCCAGGATATCCTCTCTGGTGCCTGCCTCCTACACCCTGGGTCCCAGCCTTAGCTTGGGCTGTGCTTCCTAGAACCTCCTTAGTCTAACCTCCCAGCTCTGCCGTTCAATTCAGTTGATTAGATCAGTATGGATTGAGTTTCGCTGTTCCAGGCAGGTGCTGAGAACACAAGTGCAGCCTTGTCTTGCTGGATCCAGACAACATAGCACCAGTCTGGTGGATGGGATGATCCAAGAGTTGTGTAGGAAGTGGACAGAGAATTCCAGGGGGTTGGCTGAGTATAGGGATAGAGACCTAAGGAGCTAGTGGTCTGAAGGTGTGGTACCCAGAGCCTGGGAAGTCCCCAGAGAGCTAAGCAGGA
The DNA here is from genome assembly GCA_963574655.1 of Perodicticus potto. Classification (NCBI taxonomy): domain Eukaryota; kingdom Metazoa; phylum Chordata; class Mammalia; order Primates; family Lorisidae; genus Perodicticus; species Perodicticus potto. The sequence goes on along the minus strand of CAUYRH010125607.1, from coordinate 11,907 downwards.
TCCCCACTGCAAAGATCCCTTTAGCAACAGTGGCGAGGGGTGGGGGCAGGAAATAAGGCTGGGTGGCAGGGGAGAGGAGGTCATTGGAGGCTGATCATTGAAAGTTGCTGCCCTCTTGTGGGAGAGGAGGAATAGGATGACCTACTGCCCCTTGGTGTGGTTGGATGGCGGGCAAGGGTCCTTCCTCTCCCTGTAGGATATGTGGGGTCAGCTCTACCCACACACTCCACTTCATTCCCAAAGTACCCAGGCCCTCCCTGCCCACATCTGCACCGAGGACTTCCCTGGGTAGCTCCCTCCCTCTAGGAGGGAGACGCTCTCCAGCCCTCCTGCCAAGCAGGCCACAGCCTTATCCAACCTTAGCAACATCAGAACTGGTACCTGGCTCTGAAAGGGGAAGGGCTACTCTGAGGCTGCCCTGGGGCCAAGACTGATGAGGATATATCCAAGCGTGCAGTGCTTGGGCCATATGGCTCCCCCACCCATTTAGTTTCACTGAATCAGCCCTTGCATGCCTGACAAGTGGGCAAAGCACAGACCAGAGGTGACTGGCTTGGTGGGGATGGTGGGGACTTGTTCCTGCTAGGTAGGCATGGCTGTGTCTAGGAGGCCCAGGTTAACCACACTCAGGTGAATGAGATGGACTGGAGCCTGGGAGGAGTGGATAGACCAGCCTATGGTAGAATGACTCACCGTCCTCCCCATGGACCCCAGCCAGCAGGCTGTGGGCAAATGTCCGATGAACTCAGCTACAGCTGGCAGATGGATCTTGGTGCAGCCTCAAGTGGGGCTCAGGATGAGATACTCCACCGTCTGGGCTCCAGACCTTGGACCAGCCCCAAGCAGCAGATCTCAAGGACTAGGACAGTTCAGGGTGTGTCTAACACTGTCTGGTGTCCTCTATTGCACCCAACAGCAGGTTCTCAGGATTCGTGTTGTTGAGGAACTCCCAATCTATACCCCTGGGGGGAGAAACTCTCTTTCCAGGGAGGGGAGGTTATAAAGCAGGACCCTGACTCCCTTGGGAGAGCTTTCCCAAGTCCAGGCACTGAGTGCCCCTTGCCACTGATGCTGCACAGCTGCCTTCCAATGCTGAAATACACCCTGGAAAGTTTGGCAACTGTCACCTTCCTGCCTGAGCCTCCTGGGGAACCCCTCATGCACCCACCTCAAGGCATGTCCTGGCTCCCATGCAGACCATGGCAGATTCAACTCAAGGGCAGACAAGGGTGCCTCTACCAGCCAGGAGGGAGGAATGGGCCGCCCAAGCTGGGGAGCTGATGTCAGAGTAGCAGGGCCACAGTGGGCTGGACTGCCAATGGCATCAAATCATGTTTTTTTGTTTGTTTGTTTGTTTGTTTGTTTGGAGACAAAGTCTCACTTTGTCGCCCTTGGTAGAGTGCTGTGGTGTCACAGCTCACAGCAACTTCAAACTCTTAGGTTTAAGTGATTCTCTTGCCTCAGCCTCCCAAGTAGCTGGGACTACAGGCATCCGCCACAACGCCCAGCTATTTTCTTGTTGCATTTGTCATTGTTGTTTAGCTGGTCCTGGCCGGGCTCTAACCCGCCAGCCTAGGTGCACAATGTGGCTGGCTCCATAACCACTGTGCTACCGACGCCGAGCCCCAGATCATATTCTTCACAAAGACAGAAATAAAACATGAACTCTTGACACAGCCTGTAGGAATAAATATGTGTTCTGCGTTTTCTGGTACAGTCTCAGCAAAGGTCGTAGCCCTAGAAGGGGGTTCAGCCTCCACTACAGTCTGAAGGCTGCAGCCTCATCTCAGCCATGGTCTCCAGGGTCCGTGCTGGCCCTGCCGTCCCTCATTGGGGTCGGCGGGGAGGGCCGCAGTAAGACCTGGCAGGAGCTGCCAGGCGAAATCCGCCCCGGGGCGCAGCAAGGGGAAGGGGCCTTCCAGCGCTAGCAGCCGCGCGCGGCCTGCGTAGCTCTCGGGCTCAGGAGCAGTGGGAGACAGAGAGGCCGGATGGCGGCAGGGTCCCAGCCGGTGCAAGCAGGTCGCCAGGTGGCCGAGCAAGCGGGAGCGCACGTCAGCGGAGACGCGCTCGCAGCCGGCCAGGAAGCGGGTGACCTCAGCCAGACACTCGTTGAAGCCGGCGCGGTACTTGCCCAAGACCACCGGATCGGCGCTGAGTGCAGCTGCGGGAGCAAAAGGGAACAAGCTATCAGTGCTGATCGGTGATTCTGTGCGCCCCCAGCCTCAGGGCGCTACCACCTGCGCCTTACCTGTCACCTGCACGCGGCGCAGGTGCTGCAGATGTCTCACGGTCATTTCCAGGATGTCTGCCTTCTCCAGCTTCGAGTGGCGGGAGCTCTGGGGGCAGGGACAGGGCGGTGGGTTGCAGCTCAGCTATGCCCAGACTCAAGCCTCAGGCCTTGGATCCCTCTCTGTCTCCGACTTACTTCTTTTCTGAGGGCGTCCAGAATGAGGGTCTTGAGCTGAGCGAGGCTCTCATTAATGCGCGCTCGGCGCCGCTTCTCCATGACTGGCTTGGAGGACTGAGTGTCAGGCAGTGGCTGAGTCCTGCGTTCCCTCTGTCCCTCCTGCCAACCATCCCTCCAGCACTCCCTCTACGCCCAGCCAGGACCCCACCTTGCGGTGCTCAGCCGCGCTCCGGGGCTTGTCTGGGTCCTGGCTGCTGAGGGCCGGCGCTTCTGTCAGCGGCGAGGGCCTCGGCTTTCCCGGAGTGTCTGCGGGCATGGTGCGCCCCGGCGCTTCACGGTGCTGGGCGGAGCGCGCCTCTAGGGACCGAGCGCGGGCTAGTTGGGGAGCGGCCGGCGCGCGGCCTTCTACGCCTGCTCTGGTTTGTCTCCGGCTCCAGGCCTGAGCTCAGGGCAGGCCGCCTTTCTATTTAAAGCCGCGCGGTGGCTGGGTGTGTGAACGCCGCTCCGCATTCTTTCCCACACTTGCCTCAGCCAATGGGAGGCTGCACTCCTCTCTCTCTCTGCCCCGAGCCCTGCACAGGCCCGCTGGCCCCTCGGCCGCTGCCCCCGCCAACTGTCATTCACGCCCCGGCTCCCAGCCTGCGGTTCCGGCGGGTGACAATGGTGAGCCGGGGCACCCCGCCCGCACCCGCCCCTGGCACCTCTGGGGCGAGGGCGAGGGAAATCGCTGCGCCCCCTCCCCTGCAGAGGGTTCCGGGCAGCGCGCCAGGAGGGGCAGCGGGGGACCGGCGGGGCCGCTGACTTCCAGGGCTGAGCGGAGTTTAGAGGCTCACTTTTCGCCAAGCGGGGGCAGCAGTAGGACTGGGAGGGAATTCACGGAGGGCGACGCAGGAAATTTGAAAGGAAATTTCACCTGGAGCACTGGGACAGGTGCCCGCAAGAAGCCAGTCTTGGGGCCTTCACCCAGCCTTGGCTCAGTGGATGTGGCAAGTAACCATTGTTGGGAGGGAAGAGACAACAACAGCCGCTGGGCTGGAGAGAGGTCACTGCCCTGTGAGGTCGGAAGACCAGTATGACCCAAGGCAGGTGGTGACGTCATTGGGCAACCGAAGGTCATGATTCAAGCCTGCTGGGGATGATATCATGAGGCCAGTGTGACCTCATATTCGTCCAAATTATCCAAACGCTGGTCAAGTATCAGCAAAGAACTCACAAAAATAAGGGACAAAGGCCAGGCACCGTGGCTCACTCCTGTAACCCCAGCACTCTGAGGCTGAGGGGGGTGGATTGCTTGAGCTAGTTCAAGACCAGCCTGAGCAAGAGCTAGACCTCATCTCTAAAATTAATTAATTAAATAGCAGGCATTGTAGCAGGTGCCTGTAGTCCCAGCTACTCTCAAGGCTGAGGCTTCAGGCCAAGAGTTTGAGGTTGCTGTGAGTTATGACTCCACAACACTCTACCAAGGGTAGCAAAGTGAGACTGTCTCAAAAAAAAAAAAAAAATGAGGGACAGTTGTTAATTTTTTTTCATCTGTTATTTTAAAGGGGCAAGGTGGAAAAGCATGGTTATGACTGTTTCATGTTTGACATGGTTTTCATTTTGAGTGATGCTCTAGGGGCACATTAACCTTTTTAGTACTCAGGGTTCTCATGACCACTGGAGGCTGCTGTGGGCCAGGCTGGCTCTGGGGGATTCAGACTGTCCCAGGACTCCTGGGGCAGTGCAGAAGCCCAACGACAAACAAACCCAGCAATCATGCTGTTGTGAGACAGAATTGGGCAGGTTGCTGGGGCAGAGAAAACCTGTTCACCTGACGATCCTGAAGGCTTCTGCAGTGAGGGACTCAGAGGAAGGTGACTCTGCCAGGCCCCAGAAAAGGGCACCGCGTTCCCAGGCAGGGAAAGGACCCCTGAGACAAGGGATGGGGGGGGGCAGACTGGGCCAGTGGGGACTGGTGCTGCTGGCCAGGAGGGGTCTGGGGAGCTTTAGGAGGGGCTCTTCTGAGCAGGGGAGTAAGCCCATCGCCTGGCTGAAAGGATCATCTCCCTTACAAAGAGTGTGCCATGGTCTTCTGGAGGTCTGCCCTGCTTAACACCCCCTCCCAGGGTTCCTGGCCCCAAGCCTGCTCTGCTCTTGGAGGCTAAACCTAGGCTGGACCCAAGCAAAGTCCTGGCACCACCCTGGAGCCCTCTCCATTGTGACACAATTTGATACCTCCATGGTGCCCTAGTGCCCCCACCCCAGGCTGGTTTACACTGTTTACTCCAGACTGGCAAAAGGCCTGGCTATCCCTCTTGCAGGCGAGGCTGCTCAGACACCTCTCCGGTCCCAGAAGCAGGTGCAGAGTGGGGGACTTCTCAAAGCCGTGGGGTCAGGGGAACCCTCTAGCACAGAAGCCCTGGCAGTCTGGACCTCTGTTTGGGCCACAGCACTGAAGCAGTGCAGGTCAGACCTGCAGTGGAGGAGGGTACCTAGACAATAGGCCATGCCCTTCCTGGGCTTCTGGGCACATCATGTGGGTCGCCTCCCCCTCCTGCGGAGGGGTCTCCCAGAGAGTGGCCAGCCTGCGCATTCCCAGCCTCAGGGATCTAGGTGGGCTCTGGGCTTCCCTCCAACATCCCACAGAGAGACAGGGTGAGAATCAGGTGAGCTCACTTACCCTCATTATACCTCTTTTCTCAGGTATGAGATGGGTTATCATCTCATCTATCCCAGGGTCATTGGGGAGATCAGCAAGATCCAACCTGTAGAGCTGATTGATGGTGTCTGACACATAGTGAGCCCCCATGCACTCAGCTACAGTCCCACCTGCCCCAGAAAGCAGGCAGGCATCTGGGCTGAACGGAAGGGAGAATGAGTCAGGGAGGGGCTGCCTGTACTCACTTCTGCCACATGGATTGCTGGAGAGGGAGGGGTAGCCACCTCATAGTCTCGGGGCCTTTGTCCTGCTCTCTACTCCAGCCCCAGGGGCTCTCTAGGCATGGCTGATCAGAGCCCTATGTACCCTGCTCCAATATTTGATGGCTGCTGACCACATGTTTTGGGTTGTCTGCTATACTGCATTTGTACTGGAATAGTGCAGATGGACCGGGCCCTGAGGCAGGGAGAATGGACCTACCTGCCTGATTCCCTCCTGTCTGCAGCAGTTGCAGAGCCTCTGTGGCTTCCCTATCCTTCCTTTCCATCTGCCCAGGAGTTCTTGGGAAATAATGGGGGCCAGGCATCCTCCTGATCCAAGTGGGCCAAGACCTAGGGCTCCCAGGGGCATCTCCAGGGCCCATTGTTAGCTGTAGGGTGGTGAGCAGCAGGACATCCACATGTCCATGGGAAGCCTGTGGGCATAAACAGGCCAAACTGGGGCCCAAAAACTCAGCCAATGTTCCTGGGGACCTGCTAATATGGTCATACTCTCCCCTCCCAACCTCTGACTGGAGGTGGTGACCCAGTACACCCTGCCTCTCAGCAGCCTCTGGCACAGGGCCCCTGTATCCTATCCCAAGCACCCTCCTGCACCTGCTCCTTCTGCTCTGTGGGGCCCAGCAGTGGTGACCAAAGCTGTCAGGTGCCCAGGGCTAGGGCTTCATGGTTTTTTCTCCTGGACAGGGAAATTAGGCACTGAGCTATTCATAGATGCTTGCTGAAGACATAAAGTGATGGAGGGATGAAGGGTCCAGGACCCAGTAGACCCATGACACGAGGAGAGACAGGAAGCACCAAGCTGCTCTAGACATTGCTCTAGTAGCTCCCACCACCTGGGGTGGTGCCCCGATGGATGCAAAGGGCACTGTCCTAGGCAGCCTGTCTCTCTGCCACATGGCCTGGATACCACCTATAATCCAGAAAGGAATATAGGGTCTTTTGAGGGTTGGGTTTAGAACTTGCATGGTGCAACTTCTGCCAGGTTCCACCAGCCAAACCAGGTCCAGTGCGGTAGCTCACGCCTGTAATCCCAGCACTCTGGGAGGCGGAGGCAAGTGGATGGCTTGAGTTTAGGAGTCCAGGACCAGCCTGAGCAAATGAGAAACCCTGTTTCTACTAAGAATAGAAGAAACTAGTTGGGTGTAGTGGCAGGTGCTGGTAGTCCCAGCTACTTTGGAGGGGGAGACAAGAGGATCACTTGTGCCCAAGAGTTTGAGGTTGCCATGAGTTGTGATGCCACAGCACACTAGCCAGGGCAACAGAGTAAGACTCTGTCTCAAAAATAAATAAATAAATAAATAAATGCCAAGGACATATCAACCACACCAGCCCACCCCCTCCCTTGAAGCTGCATGTGGCTAGGGAGGCAACTTCCTTTTCTCTGGATGAATCCCAGTTAGGTGCCTAGATGTTCCTTCCCAGAGGAGGGAGACCTATGGCCTTCTGGTTTCAAGATCATTCTTTTTTAAGCAACAAAGGAGACAAGAAAAGCTTCACCTTTCTTTGCTTTATCCCTTTTTTTTTTTTTTCTTTTTTTTTTTTTGTAGAGACAGAGTCTTACTCTGTCACCCTCGGAGAGTGCCGTGGAGTCACAGCTCACAGCAACCTCCAGGTCCTGGGTTTAGGCGATTCTCTTTGTCTCCCAATGCTTTATCCCTTTTAATAAAAGGATTTGTTGGCTCAGTGCCTGTAGTTCAGTGGCTAGAGCGCCAGCCACATACACTGGGGTAGGTGGGTTCAAACCCGACCAGGGTCTGCCAAACAACAATGGCAACTACAACAAAAAAAGTAGCCAGGCATTGTGGCGGGCAGCTGTAGTCCCAGCTACTTGGGAGGCTGAGGCAAGAGAATTGCTTAAGCCCAAGAGTTTGAGGTTGCTGTGAGCTGTGACGCCACAGCACTCTACCAAGGGTGACAAAGTGAGACTCTGTCTCAAAAAAAAAGATATGTTATGTAAAATTTGGATTCAGTCAAAAGGCAGTACTTAAGGACTAGCAAGGCTACAAGTTTTCTGCTCTTCTAGGCAGATCTGGTAGCACTGACATCCCTGCGTGGGGCCTCTAGTTTTCTACTTCCCACTCACCTCAGGACTTCATATCCTCCTTTCCTCTGGCAGCATGTGCCTCGCACCTTACACCCACCCACAGCACTAGGATGTGGTCACCATCGCGTCCAGAAGCATCGATGTGGGCTGTGCCCATTATAACAACACATCAGCCCCTTAAGGGAATGAATGAATGACAGAGACAGCGTCGCCCACCCCCTGACATCTGTCCAGTGGGGACAGTCATGGCTTTCTCACAGAGTGAGGAGACAAGCAGGTGTGAGGAGCGTTGAGGACCAAATCTGCAGGCATGAGATTCTGAGTCAGGTGTGAAGCCCATGGATGCCACCTGCAGCCATAAGACATGTCTCCCCAGGAGAGACATCTGCATGTGCAGATGCCTCAGCACATTAGCTGGCAGCGGCCGGCTGGAGCCTATTCGTGTCAGGGAACACGAGCAAAGGCCCCTTCAGGGGACCTTCAAGGATGGGAAACCCTTGTCCTGATTTCCACGTTTGGGATGTTTCTCCTCAGGGGCCTGATGCCTCTTTCTCTGGGTCTAGCAGTGGCGTCCCCACGCCAACTGGAGCCTCCTCCTCCCCCCTTTATCCCCGAGGCCCAGCTGCAGAACCCCTGCGCTCTGTGAAGCTCACAGTTGGGGGTATGGCCCAGGCCCCTTCCCTTCATGGTGGGGGCTCCAGGCCAGGCAGGAATCCTCCAGGAATCCCAGGAGGTCACCAGCTGGCGTGGCAGGGAGACCCAGTGAGGTGTGGAAGGGAGGGGCTTCTTCTTGGGAAACGGGGCCAACCCAAGGCCTCTGATAATGAGTTGTCTGGCTGGCACCCTTCAGCCACAGTGAGTACCAGGCTCTGTGCAGTCTTCTCAGTGAGCTGAAGTGCACCTGCAGCCCCAGTTTTTTCAGGTGGTGTATGGACAGGGGAGACCCAGTGGAGTCCCAGCCCTGCCATCAGGGTGACCTTGGAGCTATGACCAAAGACCAGGTGTGACTTGACAGAAAAGGGTCCTCAAACTACGGCCCGCGGGCCACATGCGGCAGTGTGAATTGTATTTGTTCCCGTTTTGATTTTTACTTCAAAATAAGATATGTGCAGTGTGCATAGGAATTTGTTCATAGTTTTTTTGTTGTTGTTGTTTGTTTTTGAGACAGAGACTCAAGCTGTCACCCCGGATAGAGTGCTGTGGCATCACAGCCCACAGCAACCTCCAATTCCGGGGCTCCAGCGAGTCTCCTGCCTCTGCCTCCCAAGCAGCTGGGACTACAGGCGCCTGCCACAACACCCGACCATTTTTTGGCTGCAGCAGTCATTGTTGTTTGGCAGGCCCAGGCTGGATTCGAACCCGCCAGCTCAGGTGTACGTGGCTGACACCTTAGCCCGTTGAGCCACAGGTGCCAAGCCATAGTTCTTTTTTTTTTTTTTTTTTAAACTATAGTCCAGCCCTCCAACGGTCTGAGGGACAGTGAATTGGCCCCCTGTTTAAAAAGTTTGAGGATGCCTGGAAGGGGAGAGAAGTGAGCTGAAGGCCAGCAGACTTGCTGACCATCATATGGAGGCTGGACTACTGGACACAATCTTGAATTGCTGAGAGGCTGAGAGGCTCGGGCTCCCTCATAGCTGCAGTGCTGCGCTCCACCCAGGCCTCGGGCCCCTGATAGATCACCTCCCCTCCGCCAGGAATCATTCCAAGTACATGGGAAGGTAGGAACCTTTAACAAGCAAGAGACCTTGCTGTGATCCTGCACAGGTTAGAATCAGGTGGGTAGGGATGAAGCGCACTCAGAGCATTGTGGATGGTTTCCTGGAGCTTTATGTGTCAGAGCTCACTGAACAGCACATTAAATAAATATGGTTTGTTATGCATCAACTGTACATAATTTAGTTGTTAAAAAAATTAAATTCATAGTTTAGACTTTTTTTTTTTTTGAGACAGAGTTTCACTTTGTCACCCTTGGTAGAGTGCCATGGCATCACAGTTCGCAGCAACCTCAAACTCTTGGACTCAAGCAATTCTCTTGCCTCAGCCTCCCAAATAGTGGGGACTATAGATGCCCACCACAACGCCCGGATATTTTGTTTTTTTTAGAGACAGGGTCTTGCTCTGGCTCAGGCTGGTCTTGAGCCTGTGAGCTTAGGCAATCCACCCACCTCGGCCTCCCAGAGTGCTAGGATTACAGGTGTGAGCCACCATGCTGGGCCCACTTTTTATCAGATTAACCTTGAGATTCTAAATTCAAATGCACACTCAATAAAATATTTAAGCTAATGAATTTTTTTTTTTTTTTTTTTTTTGTCTGGGGCTGGGTTTGAACCCGCCACCTCCAGCATATGGGGCCGGTGCTCTACTTTGAGCCACAGGTGCTGCCCTAAGCTAATGATTTTTAAGCAAAAACATAGGAGGATATTATTGAATCTATTAAGAAATCAGAATGTTGGGCGGCGCCTGTGGCTCAAAGGAGTAGGGCACCAGCCCCATATTCCGGAGGTGGCAGATTCAAACCCAGCCCCGGCCAAAAACAGAAAAAAAAAAAAAAAAACCCACTAGAGCAAGAAATCAGAATGTGTGAGAACTTAAGATCCAGTACATTTTCACATTTAATTTCATTAAACGTATGAGTATTCTCTCATTCGAACAAGTGTCCTCTGCATAGTTCATGGGTAGGTGCAGCAATGAATGTTTTAGTGAGGAAGAAAGACCACTACAGTTACAGATAAATAAACAGGGTGGTTTCTGGAAGACAAAATAAGGCAGAGGAGAGGCTGCAAGGTGAGAGTGGTTTGTGTGCCCCAAGCAAGGCAAGGAGGCCCAGGGTTGGAGCTGAGTCCTGGGGACTGGGCAGTAGAGGAGATCCAGAAGGAGGACAGAAGAGCCCTGTCCACCTCACTGAGACAAACCCATGCCCCATCTGTTGCTCTGAGGGATAAGGGAAGCCATGGGAAGGAAGGTTTCTCATAGATCACTCGTGGTTTCTGGGTCAGGATCAGGCATGGGGTCAGTATGGGAGCAGAACCTGCACGCTGTCTCCACAGAGCCTGGGACGGAGGTGGTAGGACCTGGACCAGGACCTCCAGGTACACTTGGTGAGGATTGTTCTTAGCAAGGTTTTGTGTTGCTGTTGTGCTGTTGCCAGATAGTTGAAGGGCTTAAAAATAAAACCAAGTTGCCTTTTCCTTGTTGCAATAATTGGGGCCCATTCTTATCTATGGAGAATATATCTTGCTCTATAAACCTTTATCTTGCTTTTGCTCTATAAACCTATCTTTTTCTTCCTCAATAAATTTTGTTTCACACTTGAGAAAAAAATAAATAAAGCCAAGTATATTCAACTTTATAGATGCTGTTTTAAAAGATTTTTTTTTTTGAGACTCTTGCTGTGGCGTCATAGCTCACAGCAACCTCAAACTCTTGGGCTCAAGTGATCCTCCTGCCTCAGCCTCTAAAGTAGCTGGAACTACAGGCACCTGCCACAACACCAGGCTAGTTTGATTGATTGATTTATTATTTATTTATTTACTTATTTATTTATTATTGAGACAGAGTCTCATTTTGTCACCCTCCATAGAGTGCTATGGCATCATAGCTCACAGCAACCTCAAACTCTTGGGCTCAAGTGATCCTCTTGCCTCAGCCTCCAAAGTAGCTGGAACTACAGGCACCTGCCACAACACCAGGCTAGATTTATTTATTTATTTATTTATTTATTTATTTTTGTAGAGACAGAGTCTCACTTTATTGCCCTTGGTAGAGTGCCCTGGCTTCACATAGCTCACAGCAACCTCCAACTCCTGGGCTTAGGCTATTCTCTTGCCTCAGCCTCCAGAGTAACTGGGACTACAGGCGCCCGCCACAACGCCGGGCTATTTTTCTGTTTTTGCAGTTCGGCTGAGGCCGGGTTTGAACCCGCCACCTTCGGTATATGGGGCCGGTGCCCTACTCAATGAGCCACAGGCGTTGTTCATATTTATTTATGTATTTACTTTGAGACAGAGTCTCACTTTGTCATCCTCCATAAAGTGCTATGGCGTCATAACTCACAGCAACCTCAAACTCTTGGGCTCAATTGATTCCCTTGCCCCAGCCTCCGAAGTAGCTGGCACTACTGGTGCCCACCACAATGCCCAGCTACTTTTACAGATGGGGTCTTGCTCTGGCTCAGGCTGGTTCAAACTTGTGAACTCAGGGCAATCCACCCACCTCAGCCTCCTGGAGTGCTAGGATCACCCTGCCCGGCCATCACCAGGCTAGTTTTAGAGAAAGGGTCTCGCTCTTGCTCAGGCTGGTCTCAAACTCCTGAGTTCAGGCAATCCACTCACCTTGGCCTCCCAGAGTGTGAGGATTATAGGCATACGTCACTGTGCCTGGCCCTTGTCTTAAAAGATTTTTTTTTTTTTTTTTGAGACAGAGCCTCAAGCTGTCACCCTGGATAGAGTGCTGTGGCATCACAGCTCACAGCAACCTCCAATTCCTGGGCTCAAGCGAGTCTCCTGCCTCTGCCTCCCAAGTGGCTGGGACTACAGGC
>CAUYRH010125595.1:0-15022 GCA_963574655.1 Perodicticus potto | reverse complement strand
TTTTGTGAGTGGAGAAAGGTGAGGGTCCAGTTTCAGTCTTTTACATGTGGATATCCAGTTTTCCCAGCACCATTTATTGAATAGGGAGTCTTTCCCCCAAGGTATGTTCTTGATTGGTTTATCGAAGATTAGGTGGTTGTATTACCTAAGCATTTTCATACCCTTAACATACCTTAAGCATTTTCAGGCCCTCCCTTTCAATTATGGTAAAGGTAACATATTTTTACCATAATGAGATGACAAGTGGAGGGGCTCCTAGACAGTTTCTGGATGGGAGCTGGTCCCCAGAGACAGAGTAAGAATTTTCAGCCTTACTCTTCAACTTTGGAAGAGGAGAAAGAGTATAGACAGTGACCTAAATCACCAGTCACTGGTGAGTCAATCCACCATGCCCAAGTAATGGCACCTCCATAAGGCCCCCTAATGGACAGGCTTTAGAGACCTGCCAGGCTGGTGAATGCACCCATGTGCTAGGAGGGTGGAGCACCCAGAGGAAGTGTGCAAATGCAGGGTCTCCTTCTCACACCTTATCCTACACAGTTCTTCCATTTGGCTACTCCTGAGTTTTATTCTCCATAATAAATTGTTAATAACAAATAAAGCATTTTCCTAAATTGTGCAAGAGATTCTAGCCAATTATCAAACTTGGGTGGGGATTATGGGAATCCTGCAGCTTGGCCAGGGAGAAGAGCGTGGGTAGCTTGGGGACTGACTCCATCTGTGGCTGCCATCCAAAGTGGTAGCAGCCTTGGGGGACCGAGCCCTTCACCTGTGGGGTCTGTGCTAACTCTGGGTAGGTAGTGTCAGAAGTGAATTGAATTGGTGAACACCTCACTGATGTTTAATTGGAGGATTAGCTATTATCTGCAAAAATTATCACACAGCGTATTATTCAAATTATTATATACTAAGCTTTCATGATACTTTTATTTCCTATTTGGTTTGGGCAAACATGAGAATGCACATAAAACCATTATCAACATGCTTCCACTTTCTAAATTAAACACTCTACGTATACCCTTACCTTGTTTTACTGGGTATCTTTGTCACATTTTGGTAATTCTCTCAGTATTTAAAACTTTTCATTGTTATTATAGTATCTGGTATGGTGATCTATGACCAGTGACATTTTATGTTAGTACTGCAATTTGGGGGGGGGGCACCATGAACCTGCTCATATAAGAAAGTGAAGTTAATTAATAAATCTTGTTCTAACTACTCCACTTCCCCCATCTCTTTCCCTCTCAAGGCCTCACTATTCAGGAGACACAACAGTATTAAAATTAAGCCAGTTAATAAACCTACAATAGCCTTTAAGTATTCAATGTGAAAGGAAGACATACAACTTTCATTTTAAATCAAAAATCTAGACATGATTAAGCTTAGTAAAGAAGGCACATTAAAAGCCCAGAGAGGTAGAATGGTAGGCTTCTTGCTCTTGTTACCCAAGTTGTAAATGCAAAAATAAAATTCTTGGAGGAAATTAAAAGTGTTAACTCTAGTGAATACATAAATGATAAGAAAGCAAAACAGCATTATTGTTGATAATGCAGAAAGTTTGAGTGGTCTCAATAGAAGATCAAATCAGCCACAACATTCCCTTAAGACAAAGCCTAACCCAAAGCAAAGGCCTAATTCTTTAATTTTAAAGGTCACTGGAGGCAAGAAAGTGCAGAAGCAAAGCCAGAAGTTAGAGATTGATCCATGAGGTTTAAGGACCAAAGCTGTCTCCATAACATAAAAGCACAAGGTGAAGCAGTAAACACTGATGTGGAAGCTATGGCACGGCAAGTTATTCAGACGACCTAGCTGAGATCACTGATGGAGGTGGCTACACTGAACAATTACTTTTCATCATAGATGAAGCAGCTCTCTCTGGGAAGAGGATGCCATCTTTGAATTTTTTTTTTTAGCTAGAGGGAAGTCAATGCTTAGCTTCAAAGCTTCAAGGGACAGGCTGACTCTCTTGCTAGGGTAAATGCAGCAAATGCAGGTAACTTTTAAGTTGAAGCAAATGCTCATTTAACATTGTGAAAAAACTAGGGCCTTTAAGAATTGTGCCTGTGCTCTATGAATGCAACAATGAAGACAGCTCATTTACTTACTGGACAAGTAACTGAATATTTTACAACTACTGTTGAGACCAACTGTTCAAAAAATGAGATTCCTTTCAAAATATTACTGCTCCTTGGCAATGTGCTTGGTCACTCAAGGGCTCTGATGAACATGTACAAGGAGATTAATGTTGGTTTCATGCCTGCCAGCACAACATCCATTCTATAGCTGTTGGTTCAAGTAGTTTTATTTCGACTTTCAAATCTTACTATTGAAAAATAAGGCTATGTCTGACATACAGAGTAATTCTTCTAATGGATCTAAGCAAAGTAAACTAAAACTTTCTGGAAAGGATTCACCATTCTAGATGCCATGGAGAACATTTGTGATTTGTTGGAAGAAGCCACAATATTCCATCCTTCATGGATGATTTGGAGTGTTTCAAGAGTTTAGTGGATGAAGGAACTACAGATACTGGTGGAAACAGCAAGAGAACTAGAATTAGAAGTAGAGTCTGAGTATGTGGCTGAATTGCCACAATCTCATGATAAAACTTGAATGGATGAGAAGTTGCTTCTGATGGATGAGCAAAGTGATTTCTTGAGAGGGAACCTACCCTTGATGAAGATGCTGTGAACACTGCTGAAATGGCAGCAAAGATTATATAAATTTAATAGGTAAAGCAGCAGCTGGGTTTGAAAAGATTGATGCCAAATTTGAAAGAAGTTTACTGTGGGTAAAATGCTATCAAACATCATTTCAGGCCACCAAGAAATCTTTCATGAAAGAAAGAGTCAGTCAATGTAGCATACTTTATTGCTGTCTTATTTTAAGAAATTGTCACAGCCACCTCAACCTTCAGCAACCACCATACTGATTAAGCAACAGTCATCAATAAAGCAAAACCCACTACCAGAAAAAAGATTATGACTCATGAAGGTTCATTTTTTTTAGCAATGAAGTATTTTAGAATGAAAGTATGTAGACTTCTTTTACTTATAATACTATTGCACAATTAACAAATCACAGTATAAAGTAAACACCTGTCATTTGTACTGGTAAACCAAAAGATTCATGTGAGTCCCTTTATTGCAATATTCACTTTATTGCGGGGATCTGGAACTGAATCCCCTATATTTCTGTGGTATACCAGTATTAAAATTTCAGCAAATTTTTTGTTCGAACTATTCTCCCTCAATCACTGTTATTAGAAAAATGTGGATGGATGAATGGCCATAAAATAGAATTAATCCGCATTTAAATCTACCAACGCTGATACCCTCTTTTAAATAATCAAGACAAAATGAACTTACAAAAATATGATTAGAGTGGTTTGCTTAACTTTGTAGTCCCTGATTAAATACAGATGTTATGCAAAATAGGCTGGGTCTGGAAATTACCCACAAATGCACCTTCATTATTTAGCTTTATTTTTGCTTTGAAACAAAAGAAAGCAAGTGTCTTTACAGAGTTCCTGAGATATCTGCAGAAATAAGAAGAACTACTCACAATCAAATAGAATACAAATTTCATATACGTAAAACACAACACACAAAGCATAGGTCTACAAAACTGTATATTACCCAACAGTAAAAGAGAAATGTCTTAATTTCTTAAAAACAGAGATAAAATTAAAACACAACCAATTGATGTTTTCACTCCTTAATTCCTGCCCTAGAATCTGAGAAAGAATTCAATTTATAATTGTACAATAAAATCACAACTGAACATTCACAAAAATAATAGTTAAAGAATCAACACATTTTCTTAGTTTCTGTTGTTTTCCAGGCCCAGTGACAGACACTGGTGACATGTAAATGTATACAATATTGCTCCTGCTCTGAAGAACTTTCCATGGTAAAAAGTTAAAACATCACAGAAGCTTCATAGAAGGGGCTAAGAGTACAGATCCTACCTCGGACTGCCTAGGTTAAGACTGTGGACCCTATCTCAAACTGCCTGGGTTCAAATCCAGGTTTGACCCCTAAAGGTTGTCTGGTTAATAGGTGGGAAATCTAATCTTCCAGCCCAGAGTTGGGGAACCTATGGCCTTTTAGGTCCTTACATTCGGTCTTTTGACTGAATCCAAATTGTACAGATCAAATCCTTTTATATTTCCTTGTCTCTTATGTGTATTTTTTATTTTAGAAGAAATGAATGCATTTAAAATACTGAAGTATAAAAGAAATTTCAATGAAATATTCCTCCCAGATTGGCCAGCACAGTTAGAACATTAGTAAGCCATAAGGGCTAAAGTGATGGCAGCTGAGCTCATGATTTAGTTTTAAGTTTCCCTGCCCAACTGGCACCATATCAGACCAGGCTGATTGGCGAGAATTTATGGTAGTCGAGGATACTTGTCTGTTATTAGCTTTTGACAACAGTGCACTGTGTGTCTGAAGTAGAATTTGCAAACAGTTGCACAGCTTCACGGTGTTTTTAAATTCTGTGTGCTCAACAGTCCATCATGTCAAAGAAGACCAAGAGAATGCTGAAGGAAGAAAACAGATTTTTCGTGAAGCTTGGGAATTGCAATGTTATCTTTTTTCTGCTAAAGATAAGATGATTTGCTTGCTTTCTGCTACTACACTATCAACATCAGAGGAATTCAATGCCCATCAGCATTGTGACACTCATAGGGACCACCAATATTTTAAATTGGTGAGGCATAAAAGGTTATTCTGCAGAAATTAAAAGATGAGAAGCAAAAGCAAAGACTATTCTTTTAAGCAGAAATAAGACCTGGAAATAATGACACTGAAGCAACTTTTAAAGTAGGTCCTATGCTCAGGGAAAAAGGAAAGCCACTCAGTGATGTAGAAATTGTGAAAGAATGCACTGTCAAAAGTTGTAGCATGTTTAGGCCTCGGTAACATTTCCAAGTACAAACTGCCTCTTTCCAGGAGAACTGAAACTGATAAGCTGTATGAACTAGCCTTCAACCTAATAGACAACTTCATGCAATATTTCAAAAGGATATATTATTCAATTATTTTAGATGCAATCAACTGATAGTACTGACTTGGCACAGGCTTTATATTTCATTTAGGTCATAACAGAAGATTTTCTTTGCTACAAAGAGTTATTCCTTCAGGCACTCTCATGAAGAGACACAGGAAATAGTGACGTTCAACAACTTTCAAGATAAATGCCATGAATTTGGTAAATTTAGTGAGTGTATGTATAGATGGTGCACCTTCCATGACAGGAAAACAGGAAGGGTTTATTGCACAGATTTAAAAAAAGTGTTAACAGAGCCAGATGCTCTCATTTCTTTTCACTGAATCTTGCACCAACAAAATCTCTGTGCTAAAGCTACTATTTTAACACACTAACTGCCATGTGAGTTGTATTTAACTTAGACTAGTTTTGAGCCTGGGGCTTCATGAAACATAGAAAACCCTTATGTCTCTTGACCTATGCTGACCTAATAAAACACCATGGACCCATAGGGAAAAAAATTTTTAGTGTGGCAGTCAGTGCATTAAGTAACACTTTGCCACAAGTTGTAAGTATTGTTAACTATATTCATGGCAAATACAGCATGGCATCGTAAGTTTCATAACATGTTCAAGTTGAATCATCACGTATTCTGTGTGGATTTGCTATATCATTCTAAAGTGCTTTGGCTATCACAAGAAGGTATTAGCCAAACTTTTATTTCTGTGTGAACAGACAGTTAAATTTTATGGAGGACAGAATTGGCAATGTGAACTACCGAAAGAAGATTTCTACAAGAATGCAGCATTTCTGTGTGATATTATGTCAAAGCAAAATGACTTGAACATTTCTTTGCAAGGTAAAAGTAAATCTATGTATGGCAAAAAATCCAAGCATTTCCAAAACAACTATCTTTTTTCAGAACATTTTTTCTTTAAAAAGAAATTTCAGATAACCGTTTTCCCCAGTTAGCAGAGGTCTCTGATGAATAGGATGTTATATGTGAATCATGTGAAGAACATGTGGCTGTTATAGACCTATTAATTGGAGAATATAATGTAAGATTCAGTGACTTTGAGAATCATGATCTCACACTCAAATTAGGATTTCAGCCTCACCAAGCTGGTATCACTGAGGCACCTAAAGAACTACGATGGACATGATTGAGCTCTCAGCAGATGACATTTCAAAGTCATGGTTTTATGCTAACAAAGATCCAATTGAAATATAAGACAACATAATGGCATACCCATTCCTTTGGCAAAGTGCCCCGCAAATGCTTTCTTGCTTTTTAACTTCTTATTGCAATGAGTCTATATTCTATCTACCTAGCGCAAATCAAGACACTTGCGGTCACAAAGGAGTGATACTCATCTAGAGGATCAACCAAACCTGTGGTCCTCCATGCTACAACGAAAGAGTCAAATGATTCCAACCGAAAGACTCAACAAAGTCATTAAAAGGTCAGCAAACTTTAACATTAATGATAGTTTTCATTTTTTTAAATTATGAGGTACACGGTCGATATTTACAAAGTAATATACATTTTTAAGTATATCTCATTGAAGTTTCTTGAATGCATACTTATTTAATTACAGTGAAGTTGATGTGGTCTTCCCACATGAACAGGTTCCTCACCCCGTTCTAGACTGTGTTTTCTTTATTTTCATCCTGGGGATAATTATAGCCTTTTATTCAGAACAATGCCTGGAGCACAGACAGTTCTAGAAAAATCTCTGCTTGCTGGTCTTGTCATTACCTTCTGGGGTCCCTGTATCATGTCTGCTCATGGATGTCCCAAGTGTCCCCTGAAATAAGGGCAATAGCTAATAAGAGAATTCTCTTTCTCTGGGCAGTGGTATTGACAGACTAAATGCTGAGCAACTACAACAAAGACTATTTCAAATAGCCAGCTCCCAGTTTGTACATAACAAGGCAAATGCACCATGAAGAAATGTTTAAATGCTTAATTTTTAGAATAAAAAATAACACAGTATTCTAACATGCTGTTAACTAACAAGACAAACTTAAATCACTATAGATGTAGTGAACTACATTTTGCCAGAATCCCGGAGTATCCAGTATTTTGGAGATTTGATGTTAAACATACAAATTATCTGCTGATTAGTAAATATGACCCAGTGCTTCGGAAGTGAATTCAGTTTCTTTTCAATTAGAATCTTTACGTTTTCAAATTTGGTGTGGATTGTGTATCAGATGAGTGGCTGGCATGGAAGTCAAAAAAGTTCACTCTTTCAATCTAAGCATTAGGATTAAAAAAAGAATTAGAAGAAAAGAAAGTTCAGTCTATTGTGTTTGAGGCTCTAATTTGTCAAGCTGTGCCCTAATTGTGGCTTGTGTTTACAAAAGCGTCATCAATCTGGCAAAACAGGACAAGCAGTTGGACTGATTTACTGTACGCTGTGTGCGGAGCAGTGATAAAAGGGCAGAGATCAAAATTCCCCTGCTGTCACCCAAGTATCATCATGCTCCACACAGGACTGGTCCCCCATCTGAATAATTCACACCATGCAAAGAGAAGTATGGATGGATTAAATTATGGTTTTCTTAGGTAACACCATGACCAATATGATGATTGAAGGGCTTAAAGAAACAGAATATTTACAGCCATGAAAGAGAATGAAATCCTGTTATTTGAAGCAACATGATTGAACCAGGAAGACATAAGGGTAAGTAAAACCAGCCAGGCTGAGTAAGCCAAATACTGCACGTTGTCACTCTTACGTGGGAGCTAAAAATCTGATCTCGTGGAGGGAAGAGTAGAATGATCGTAACCAGAGGCTGGGAAGGGTGTTCGGGAAGCAGGAAGGGAGGCTGGTTAGTGGGTGTCAACAGACAGTTAGAGAGAGGGAATAAACTCTAATGTTTGACAGCACAATAGGTGACTACAGTTAGCAATAATTTATTATGTCTTTCAATACCTGTATAGTTAAAAGAGTTTTAGAATGTTCTCAACAAAGGAAAGTATTCGAGGTGATGACTGTCCTAAATACTCTGATTTGATCATTACACATTGTACGCATATGTCAAAATATCATATGTACCCCATATAACATAAGTATTATTCATTAATACATATTTTTTCAAAAAGAATATTCCTCTCTAGGCCAGGCAGGCACAGTGGCTCATGCCTATAGTCTCAGCACTTTGGGATGGTCACTTGAGGGCAGGAATTTGAGCAACATAGCGAGATGATGTCCCTACAAAATAAAAAATAATTAACTGGACACAGGGGTGTGTGCCTACAGTCTCAGCTACCAGGGAGGCTGAGGCAGGAAGATCCTTTGAGCCCAGGAGTTTAAGGCTGTTCTTCAGTAAGCTACGATCACCCGATTGCACTCTAGGTTGGGCGACCAGAGTGAACCCTTGTCTCTTAAAAAAAAGGAAAGAAAAAGAACATTTCTCTTTTACTAACATCAATAACTGTGGACCAGTACATACAATATACATGATGGCCTGTATACTATATATACATGACCTTTCTACCTTGACCATGAATTAACCTACAAGTGTGCAATTTAGAAATACGTGTATTTGCACAATATTAAATTCAAATCATGCCATCTTGTTCTTCCTGGTATCTTTTCTTAAATCTTACCATCTCCATAAACTTTATGTGCTTTGCTTGGTAAAAAACAGACACAGGTCTAACACAGCCATAGGGCTATCATGTTAAATTTCTGTATGTATACGTATGCTCATGCCAAACGATTTCCAATCTAGTAAGCCCACAGAACACTGCTGAATACACTGTGAATCCCACCAACATTTTTACAACAACATCAACATTTTTATTTCCATGCAGAAATGCACGATTCTTTCCTTGGCCTTTAGAATGTATGGAATAGGCTTCCTTTTCAATTAAAAGAAGGGGGAAAAAGACATAATCCTTGTTGCTTCTTATGCAGCTTACCTACTGCAGTGGGTGGCCTACATTGATACCAAACCCCAGACCTGAAAGGTGCACTTTTCTTGGTCTTTCTGTGTCCCTGAGCTACCCCATGTCCCCATGCCAGCCAGTGCCGCCTCCTCCCCTACTCCAGTAACTCTGACAGACACTTCCTCTTCTCCCTCAGCTCCTCTGCCTCCTGTCCTTCCCCTGTCCCCACAGCCATTCAAGGGACATCATGCTGGTGTCTCCTAAAATTACATCTTCAGCTCTCATCTTGCCCAAATTCTAATTTTGCGTTTCTATCTCCTTATCCACTACATTCACTTGGATATCCTGCTACTACAAACTCAATACTCTTTATCTTCCACCCATGTTTCTTTTAGTAAAATGAGTTTTTTTCAAGGTAACGATTTCAGAGCCATATAACTATGGTTGACTTCTCTCTAATCCCCTGTAGTTAGTAATATTTGCCTATTACTCTCTGCAATGTCCCAACAATCCCTTATTCTCTACAGCTGTTGCACCTCCTCCCCTGCTGTGGCATCAACTCTGAGGTGGTTACTCTCCCACATACAGCACACCAGTAGCTGCCCGCTTCTTGCACCCACCTGTGGTCCTACCCACTCATGACACAGTACTAACCACAGAGGGAGATACTGGAAGTTGACTCACTCAGCATCCTTTCCAGCCCACCTCCAACCCTTTCAATGTCCTAAAGAAGAAAGCCTGAAAGCTAAAGACTACATTACCCAGAGTCCCCTGAAACTCAGATTCTGAGTGTGAGCTAGATTCTCCAAGCCAGAGCAAGGCAGATACGAGCCAGGTCAGGAGCAGCTCTGCGCAGAGACAAGTCCATTCTGGTGCAGCTGGAGGGGATTCTGGCATCCAGTTCCCATTAGAGATGCAGCTGGTGCCCAGGGAGTGGTAGAGGGGTTTTGCTAGAAAAGCCCGCTGGCTTCTCTATAAGCACATTAACATCTCCTAACTCCCTTTCATCATATATTGTCATCAGCAACCCCAAGCTACTTCTTTCATCAGGTCAACCCTAGTTCAATAACCTTCAAGGGGGTTCCCAATGTCTACAGAATAAACCTTAACTCCTTAAGGTAACATTAAAACCGTTGTGTTCTCTCCCTAACCTTCTAGGACTATTTCATAGCACTTCTCTATAAACCTATTTCTTTAGGCATGCTTTTTTTTTTCCCCAGCTGTCTTAGGGCTTCAGCTTATATCATTTTACCCATTAGAAATGACTTTCTCTACCTCTGGCATATAAATCTTAGCTATTTCTCAGATCACAGAATAAGGTCCACCTCTGCCAAGAATTCCCCCTTGATCACCTCAGGTGGGAGTGATTTTTCCCTCTCATCTCCTCTAAACAGATAGGATATATTATATTGTCAGAGAAAGTGTTTCATTTATGGTTTTGTGCTTTTGGTTGTTTCTTCTCATATAAAATTTTAAGTGTTATCTTTCTAATTTACATTCACGAGGAATAACATCTATAACAAGTACATGTATATACCTAATACCCTGAATATTTAAAACCACGGTGTGACAAAATGGAAAACAACCCGCCTTACGGATGATGAAACGAGTTCTAGGAAGTTACCCAGCTTGTCCAAAGCCAGGTAGATAGCGAGAGCAGATCTGTACTCAAATCTAAGGTGGATACTCAAGTTGTATGCTCTATAGGGTAACATATAGTCCCATTCACAAAACTGGCCTCAGTAGACACTTATCCAATTATTGATTATATAATTAGTAAGTTAATTTTTCAAATGAATATTTGTGGAGTACTTACTATTTGCCCTCTTCTCTGCTAAGCACTTTACCAGTGTTTTTCATTAAATCTTGATCTCCATATGATTTAGGTATTTTACTTTTTGGGGGGGAGACTGGGTCTTGCTCTTTTGCCCAGGCTAGAGTGCAGTGGCATCATCACAGCTCACTGCAACCTCATACTCCCAAGTTCAAGTGATCCTCCTACCTCAGCCTCCCAAGAAGGTGGAACTATAGTGTATTAGGAACTTCATGATACACTATGGAACTTCGGTGTATTAGGCATGTATTTGCCACCATGTCTAGCAAATTTTTCTATTTTTTAAAGAGACAGGGTCTTCCTAGGTTGTCCAGTCTGGTATTGAACTCCTGGCTTTAAGCAATTCTCCCACCTGGCACTCCAAAGTGCTGGGATTACAGGCATGAGCCACTGCACCTGGCCAGGTACTTCTCACATTTCAAAGATGAAAAACCAGTAAAGAAACTGCCACATAGAGAAATTAAGTGACTTGCCAAGATGGCAGAGCCGTTGTATGGCAGTTCTGGGATTTGCACCTAAATATTTGACTGAAGAGCACACATACTAGGTAGCAGAGCAACCACTTCTGTTCTCAAAGATGCAGTGATTCCAGTGGGAGCCTATTTAATAAAATGGTTTATAGGAAATATTTTAAGCAAAAAAAAAAAAAAGTACACAGAAATTTTATTTCAAGAGCTATTGTGATTACTGTGACAACTTTAACATTTCTACTTTGCCAGAGGTAGAAATAACCAAATGATACCAAGTCTAACAGGATGTCAGGAAAAGAGAGGGTCAGGAAGGGCGCGGGGAACCTGGGGAAGTGAACTCAAGAGAAGGCAGCATGGCAACTGACACGTGAGCCCTCCCAGGGGAGTCCACATGTATTTTCCTTAATCACAATAATTGCTAGGTCTCCTTGCTTAGTAAGATACTTTCTTTTTTAAAGTCATGCAAGAAACAAAGTTTATTAAGGATGAGAAAGATAACCTTACAGATTAAGAGAGTTTACGAAGCAGGACGTGTTCATCATAGACAGTGAACAGGGCTCCACTGCCAGGGCAAACAGGCAAAAAGGCCAAGGTATTCTGCTCTGACCAATTCTTTGCCTATTTAATTCACTTTTAATATGCAAAATTGTGTGTTCTTCATCTACTGGTTTTCAGAATACATTTCCCCTGTTAAAAGAAACATCACAAAGCCAGCTCAGTGGCTCACATCTGTAATCTTATCACCTTGGTTAGGCTGAGGGGGTAGGATGATTTGAGGCCCAGGGTCTGAGACCTACAAAAAGTAAAATAAATAAATAAATAAAATAAAAATTAGCCGGTGTGGTGGTGCACACCTATAGTCCCAGCTACTAGGAAGATCACTGGAGCCAATAGTTAGAGGCTCCAATGAGCTACGATGCTGCCACTGCATTTCAGCCTGGGTGACGGGGTGAGACTCTATCTCAAAAAAAAAAAAAAAGAAAAAAAGAAAAGAAAAAAGGAATAGGGGAAATAATCATTATAGAAAATTTGGCAAATGCAGTCAGTATTTCTTTTGGGAACTCTTAACTAAACTGAATTTAAATCAGTTTCACAGCAATTGAGCTACAGGTTACACAAGGAGTTTGAGGAGTTTGCTCTAGCTAGCTCAACTCGCTTGGTTCATCTCTTTTTTTTTATTTTTTTATTTTTGAGACATAGCCTCAAGCTGTCGCCCTGGGTAGAGTGCCGTGGCATCACAGCTCACAGCAACTTCCACCTCCTAGGCTCAAGCAATTTTCCTGCCTCTGTCTCCCAAGTAGCTGGGACTACAGGTGCCCGCCACAACACCAGGTTATTTTTTGGTTACAGCCGTCATTGTTGTTTTGGTGGGCCAGGCTGGATTCGAACCCGCCAGCTCAGGGGTATGGGGCTGACGCCTTAGCCGCTTGAGCCACAGGTGCCTAGCCTGGTTCATCTCTTTATGAGGGTATTTGTATTGTTTTTGTCATTCAGGAAATTAGTGAAGAGATAAATTCTGGAAATTAGTGAAGAGATAAAATGCCTATAGAACACAGCAAGTAAACCGCATTTTAAATGCAAGTGCAGGCAGATGTGTTTTAGGACCGAATGGTTCAGCTTCATAAATAGGGTGGCTCACGGTGACGGCCAAGAGCAGCTCTGCAAAGGTCGAGTCTGCACTAGGCACGTAGAAAACACCTTGTGCTCCCATACCAGGCACGTCTTATTTCCTGTGTCTAGATGCCAGCTTTCTTATTCTTTTTTTAAAAAAAATTTTGTTCCCTCCATTAAACTGCTCTTCTCAATTTTGCATTTTTGCTGCAGAACATTTGGTTTATATATATTAAATTTCAAACAGAGTAACAGTCTAGACAAATAGGACTCCTCTGCAATTAATTTCCTTATAATGTGTGAAGCTTGCATCTACACGTTTTGCTGATTAGGATACAAATAAAAGCCAGACTCTAGTGAAAAGTGACTTGTTTTCATGCCTTTTTAGTCTACGGTATACATGTTAAGTTTTAGCAAATTCTGCTGAGTTCATTCTAGAGAAAATCTCACACTTTGTGTCACTTTGTGTACACTTCAAATTAGTTTGCTGCTATTTCTGAAAGCTAATAAGACTATACTTTCTTCGAAATGTAACAGAGTCATTAATAAAACTCAAAACTACTGAGAATGACTTTTCATTTTCTTTTTTTTTTTTTTTGAGACAGAGCCTCAAGCTGTCACCCTGGATAGAGTGCCATGGCATCACAGCTCACAGCAACCTCCAATTCCTGAGCTCAAGCGAGTCTCCTGCCTCTGCCTTCCAAGTAGCTGGGACTACAGGTGCCTGCCACAACGCCTGGCCATTTTTTGATTGCAGCCTTCATTGTTGTTTGGCGGGCCCAGGCTGGATTCGAACCTGCCAGCTCAGGTGTACGTGGCTGGCGCCTTGTTCCATTGAGCCACAGGCGCCGAGCCGACTTTTCATTTTCTTGCAATGAGTTTAGAGTACATATATTTTCTTTTTTTTTTTTTTTTTGCAGTTTTTGGCTGGGGCTGGGTTTGAACCTGCCACCTCCAGCATATGGGGCCAACACCCTACTCCTTAGCCACAAGTGCCGCCCAAGAGCACATACATTCTTGGAAGGCAGCTATGCTCACCACTATACCACCAACACCACTTAGCACATACATTCTTGATAACACATAACAGTCTCATTAATGACATCTTATAAATGGAAGGTGTGTAGAGCTTTCTTTTACAACTACGTTATTTTCAATCTTGGTCTTGATGTGAAGTCATGGGGACACTCTATGTGTGGACAGTAGTAGTTTTTTGATTACAGTCAAAAAACACTTTCCCACATGTCATTCGGTTCTCACAAAGTCCTACAGTGGGGAGAGGCCTTAATTACTACATCTGGATTTTGAAAAATGAGCACCCTAAGAACTTCTTGGACTTGTTGTCTGTCAACATAGTACCAGTCGGAAAGGAGTCAATGTCAATTTTAAACAAATTTCACTTCATTTTCTACTACTACCCTGAGAGCATTTGAAGCCGGAAAGCGTCTTGGAGATGTCCAGTCCAGCCCCCCTCAGCCCGCCCGTGACTGAGGACTCACTACCCACGATGTACCCCAAGTCCAAGATAGAAATTCTCGCCATGCTCAGACTAGGAACGTCTGTGTTCTTCCAGAGTGTAACGGAAAGAAGAAAAGCTTCAGAGTCACACCGGCCCAGGGTGGGACCCTACTCGCAAAATGCGCTCTCTCTGACCTCGTGCAGCTTCCTAAACTTGTTTAACTTCGCGGTTCCCCATCTCTGAAGTGGGAATACGAATACCTCTTTTACGCAGTCGTGGGGATGGAAACAGGTACGGGATGCGGTGCGCCTGTTGCAATATCTCCTCTCAGCACATACTTTGTTTTCTGCCCTTCTTTCCAATTCACTGTTTTTATAAAAGTACCTAACTTTCAAATTTTGTGTCAGACACTAAAAACAATTCAGCAATTCATAGTATCTTATAAAAATAGGTTTTAAATGTGTTTGCTTTTGACTTTTATAAGTAATGCTTAACGTAAATGGATTGCTCAAATGCTTCATTATACGTAGCCCAATGTCAAGTTTCACCATGTGAGTGAAAACCTACACCAGCTTGCTCTGCCCAACACATTGGTCATAAATTTACGTTTCTGGGGGAGGCGGAGCAAGATGGCAGCCGAGTAACAGCTTCCTTGCGGCTGGGCACGGTGAGACTGGGGAGAGAGGACTTCAGGCATCTCTGGCAGGTGGGATCTACCCAGGAACTTCCCCTTGGGGACACAGGGAGACAGC
>CAUYRH010125591.1:0-40371 GCA_963574655.1 Perodicticus potto | reverse complement strand
ATATTCATCCATTTTATTCACATTGTCAAATTTCTGGGCATAAAGTTTCTGGTAGTATTCAGAGATAATCTCTTGTATTTCTGTGGCATCAGTTGTTATTTCCCCTTTATCATTACTGATTGAGGTTACTAGAGAGTTTATCTTTTTATTTCTAGTTAGTGTGGCCAAAGGCTTATCTATTTTATTTATTGTTTTGAAAAAGCAACTCCTTGTTTCATTAATTTTCTGAATGATTCTTTTGTTTTCAATTTCATTAATCTCTGATTCAATTTTGGATATTTCTTTTCTTCTGCTGAGTTTAGGCTTAGATTGTTCTTCTTTTTCCGATTCCATCAGATGGCTTGTGAGTTTGTTGATACAGTCTCTTTCTGTTTTTCAAATATAGGCTTCTAAAGCAATACATTTTCCTCTCAGGACTGCTTTTGCTGTATTCCATAGGATTTGGTAGTTTGTGTCTTCATTGTTGTTATACTCAAGGAAGTTAATGATTTCCTTTTTTATTTCTTCCTGCACCCAAGTGTCATTCAGCATAAGGTTGTTTAACCCCATGCCTTTGTGTGAAGTTGAACATTTTTGTTGGAGTTGAGTTCCACTTTTACTGCCTTGTGGTCTGAAAAGATGCAAGGTAGAAGTTCAATTCTTTTGATCCTGCTGAGGTTTTTTTGGTGTCCTAAGATATGATCAATTTTGGAGAATGTTCCATGGGACAATGAGAAGAATGTATATTCTTTATCTTTGGGATAGAGGGTTCTATATACATCTATCAAGCACAGTCGTTCTAAAGTCTCAAGTATGGAAGTATGGAGAAAGGTCAAAGAACTCAACCTAGACCTCCCATTTGATCCTGCAATCCCATTACTGGGCATCTATCCAGAAGAAAAAAATAACTTTTATTATAAACACACTTAGGCGGTACCTGTGGCTCAAAGGAGTAGGGCACTGGCCCCATATGCTGGAGGTGGTGAGTTCAAACCCAGCCCTGGCCAAAAACTGCAAAACAAACAAACAAACAAACAAATCCACTGCTCTTTTATAACAAAAAGAAGAAGAAGACACTAGGCTGTTTATTGCAGCCCAATTTACAATTGCGAAAATGTGGAAACAGCCTAAATGTCCTTCAACCCAGGAATGGATTGGTTAGCCATGGTATATGTATACCATGGAATATTACTCAGCCATCAAAAACAATGGAGACTTTGCAGCATTTGTACTAACTTGGATGGAGGTAGAACACATTATTCTTAGTGAAACATCACAGGAATGGAGAAGCATGAATCCTACGTATTTAACTTTGATTTGAGGACAATTAATGACACAGTGGGGCATGCGGGAAGGAGAGAGCAGACAGAGAGAGGAAGAGGGAGGGGGTGAGGGAAAGAAAACAAAAAAAAAAGGAAAGAAAATAGTGACTAATTCTTACATAAATTAGATTCAATTTTGACCAATGTACATTACTTAAACATTAATTTTTAATTCAACTTGTCAATATGTTGTTTAGGATATTGCATCCTCATTTATAAGTGAAATATGTTTGTAATTTCCCTTTATAACAATATATTTTCTCCTATTTCAATATCAGGTTTATCCAGATTAAGTAGAATGATTTTGAAATATTTCTTCTTTTCCTGTTGTCTATAAGCATGGGATGTTTTCCCATTTGTTCACATCATTTATGATTTCCTTCACCGCTGTGTGTTTCATAGTTTTTCTTGTACAGATATTTAACCTCCTTGGCTAAATATATTTCAAGGGTTGTTTGTTTTGTTTTGTCTTTTATTTGTTTTTGTAGCCACGGTAAATAGCATTGAGCCTTCAAAAAACAACTCAGAATATTATGAGGGTACAAATATTTACAAATATTTAGCTTACGTGAATTGCTTTTTGTACAGCATATGTCAAACTTATAAGTGTGACCCTCCCTTGGATGGTGTGCATTGTACCCATTAGGTGTGAATTTGCCTCTCCCCCCTTGCTCCTTCGCACCTGCTCGCTTTCTGTTGAGTTTTACCACCAAATGTGCCCTTAGGTATTGATTGGTTAGTTCCAACTCCATAGTGAGCACATGTGGTATTTGCTTTTCCATTCTTGTGAAACTCACTTAGAAGAATGGTCTCCAGTTCCACCCATGTCTTTATAAAAAGTGTGTGTTTACTACTTCTTTTATGACTGAGTAGTAGTACTCTGTGGTACACAGATACCATGATTTATTAATCTACTCATGTATTGATGAGCACTTGTGCGGGTTGATTTATTAATGATTTATTATACCATGATTTATTAAAGATTTATTATACCATGATTTATTAATGATTGATTATGCCATGATTTATTGATCTATGCACGTACAGATGGTCATTTCTACATCTTTGCAATTGTGAATTGTGCTGCAATAAGCATTCAAGTGCACATGTCGTTTTAATAAAATTATTTCCCCCCTTTAGGTAAATACCTAATAGTGAGATTGCTGGATCTAATGGTAGGTTTGCTTACAGTTCTTTAAGGTATCTCCAAATGACTTTCTGTAGAGATTGAACTAGTTTGAAGTCCCATCTACAGTGTATAAGTGTACTTTTCTCTCCACATCCAGGCCAGCACTGGTGTTTTGAGACTTTTTGGTAAAAGTCATTCTCACTGGAGTTAGGCCATATACCTCATTGTGGGTTTCATTTGCACTTCCCTGATGTTAAGAAACATTGAGCATTTCTTCATAAGTTTATTGGCCATTTGTCTATCTTCTTTTGAAAAGCTTCTATTCAAGTCTTTTGCCCACTTTTAATTGGAGTTATTTCGTTTGTTTTTTTCTGATTTGCTTAAGTTTGTTATGGATTCTGGTTATCATCCCTTTATTAAATACATGGCATGCACACGTTTTCTCCCATATGTTAGGTTGTCTATATGCCTTATTGATTGCTTCCTTCACTATGAAGAAGCTAATTAATTTAATCAGATTCCATTTGTTAATTTTGTGGTTGCTGCGAGTGCCTTGGGGTCTTCTTCTTAAATCCTTTGCCTAGTCCAATGTCCATGAGAGTTTTTCCAAATTTTTCTTTTAGAATTCTTATAGTTACATGAATTAGGTTTAAGTCTGTCATCCATTGTGAATTAATTTTTGTGAGTGTTGACAGGTGGGATCCTGTTTAAATCTTCCATGCGTAAGTATTCAATTTCCCCAGTACCATTTATTGACTAGGGATTCTTTTCCCTAATGTATCTATTTAGAGTCTTTGCTTACTTTTTTTACTTGGTTGTTTCTTATTATTGGTATTTTGAATTCCTTATATATTTAGGTATCAATCCTTTGTTAGATGTACGATTTTGAAATATTTTTGTCCAACCCATTGGTTATCTCTTCACTCTAATTAAATCTTAATTAATTAAGATTTAAGAAAAATCTCTTTAGTTTGATGCAATCACCTTTGTTTATTTTTGCTTCCGTTGACCGTGCTGTGGGTGTCCTAATTAAGAAATCTTTGCCCAGAACGTTGTAACGTATCATTTCACATGTTTTTATCTGAAAGTTTTATATGTTCAAGTTTTACATTTGAGTCTATAATCAATTTTGTGTTAAATTCTGTATATGTTATTAGATCAAGTTCCAATTTTATTCTAGCAAAGGGTCCGAATTCATTCTTCTATTTATGGATATCTAGTTTCTGAATATCATTTATTGAAGAGATTATTCTTTCTCTATTGTGTGTTCTTAGTACCTTTGTCAAAAATTCATTGAACATATCTATGTAGGGTGTTTGCTAGCTCTATTTTTTTACATTGGTCAAGGTACCTGTTTTTACACTAGCAAATGCTGTTTTTATTACTATATATATGTAATACATGTTGAAGTTAGGCAGTGTCATCCCTTTAGCGTTGAGGCATTTGCTTTAGCTATGGAGATCTCTTGTGAGTACATACAAATTTCTTACATTTTAAAAATTTTTATGGAAAATTACATCAAAATTAGTATAGGATTGCATTCAATTTGTAGAATTCTCTGGGTAACATGGGCATTTTAATTATGTTAATTTTATCCAGTTCATGAACACAGATTCCTTTTCATTAATTTGTGTTGTCTACAATTTCTTTTATCAATGTTTTATAGTTTTTATTATACAGACCATTCACTTCCTTGGTTAAGTTTATTCCTAAGAATTTTTTTTTCATGCCATTATGAATGGGATTGATGTTTTAAACTCTTTTTCAGGTAGTTTGTTGTTAGTGTAATAAAATGCTACTGATTTTTGTGTATGTGTGTGTGTGTATTGTTTTTGTTACCTGCAAATTTATTTAATTTATCAATTCTAACAGCTTTTTTGTGGATTCTTTAGAGTTTACTGCATATATGATTATGGAGTCAGGAAACATAAATATTTTTACATCTTTGTTTACAGTATAATTCTTTTGCCTTTTAGGGTGGCATCTGTGGCTCAGTGGGTAGGGAGCCTGCCCCATATACTGAGGGTGGCTGGTTCAAACCTGGCCCTGGCCAAACTGCAACAAAAAAAAATAGCAGGGCATTGTGGCAGGCACTTGTTGTACCAGCTACTTGGGAGGCTCGAGCAAGAGAATTGCCTAAGCCCAGGAGTTGGGGGTTGCTGTGACTTGTGTGATGCCGTGGCACTCTACTGAGGGCAATAAAGTGAGACTCTGTCTCTACCAAAAAAAAAAAAAAACCAAAAAACCTTTAATTCTTTTGCCTTTTAATTCTTAATCCTTTTTCTTATCTAATTTCTATGACTAAGATTTCTAGTACTATATGGAATGGAAGTGGTAAGAGAAGCATCTTTTCTTGTTCCTAATCTCCGTTGAACAAAAATTAGGATTTCTAATTTTTGAATATGATGTTAATTGTGAGTTTCTCATGCACATACTTTATAATGTTAAAGAAGATTCCTTTTATGCCTAATTTATTAAGAGTTTTTATCATAAAATGTTGAATTTACAAATAATATTTTGCATTTATTGAGATGATTGTTTTGTTCTCTTGATTCCATTAATATGGTGTATCCTATTTATTGATCTGTGTAGTTTGAACCACTCTTGCATCCTAAGCTAAATTCCACTTAATTATGTTGGATAATTAATTCAATATGCTGTTGAAGTTTATTTGGTAGTGTTTTGTTGATAATTTTTGCATCTATGCTTCTCAGGGAAATTGGCCTATAATTTCCTTTTCTTCCTTTCCTTAATTTGGCTTTAGTATCAGGGTAGTGCTTGTAAAATGAGTTTGTAAATATTCCCTGTGCTTTTATTTTTTTGAAAGAGTTAAGAAGGGTTAATATTAATTCTTTTATAAATATTTGGTAGAAGCCAAATTGTTCTTGACTTTTCTTTGATAGTTTTTTTACTATTGATTCAGTATCTTTACTTGTTATTATTTTAATTTTTTAATTGTTCTTGATTTAACTCTCTCTTTGATTTTTTTTACTTGTTTACTATTGATTCAGTATCTTTACTTGTTATTGTTTTGATTTTTTAATTGTTGTTGATTTAACTCTGACAGGTTCTATGTGTCAAGGAATGTATTTATTTCTTCTGGGTTATCCAGTTTGTTGGGGTATAGTTTGTTCATGGTAGTTTCTTATTGTTCTTTATATTTCTGTGGTATCAGTCATAATACTTAATATCTCCTCTTTTATTTTTCATTTCATTTGGGTCTTTTCTCTTATCTTCTTAGTCTGATTGAAGGCTTCAGAATCCCAGTCTGTATCATGATATACTAAAGGAGAGGTTAGCAAGCCTGCCACGGGGACTCAGATGAGCATGCCTTCTGAAAGGACCCTGACCAGATGGAATCACTCAGACCACAGCTGGGAGGGGCTAAAACTGAGCTTTCGGGCTAATTCAGAATCTCCTGTGGTGCAAGGGGCTGCTGCTGACATTTAAGGCCTTAAGGAACTTCTGTGAAACAGAAGCTTCCAGGTGTGTCTCCTAGGAGTTCTCTAAACAAGGAAGCAAACGCTAGATCTGAGGCAGAAATGGACTAGAACCAATCAGGGCTCCTCCTAAATCTGCTTAGGAATAAAGATTGGCAGAGGTTTTCAAGTAGTATATGGACATGTCTCCTAGCAGTTTCCCGCACAGGTAGATTAAGTTCCTGGTTGTGACAGAGAAGAGTTTGTACTCCTTCAGAATCTGCTGCTTGTAGGCTGGCAAGCCTGTCATGGAGAAGGCTCAGACAGGCATGTCTTCTATTTCTTTGTGCAAGCTATACTGAGCTGGTACCACAGCCAAAGGGGCTGGAGCTAAGTTATAGGATAACTTTTGGGTCTATTGCTGAGATTGTATCAGTGGGCAGCTGAGACCATCTACTAACACACTAGTGCATGTGACTCCTCCTGGACACCTTAGCAGATGATTTTGGTAATAGGCTGAAAGCAAAATGAAGCTGTAGTCAAGCATTTTTGGTAATCAAGCCATTTCTGGGTTTGAACACGAGAGCACCACTTGGCAGGTCTGTCACGTGGATATGCCTTTGCACCCTTAAAATGTCCCTCTGAGGTCTTGAGCTCCACCAGCTCACAACAGCTACCTCAATCCTAAAACTCCCACAAAGAGGCATTTCTCTATGGATGGGTTCACGATTCTTACTGTAGAGGAATATAAGAAGGTGGCTTCCTATTCTACCATCTTGCTGAAATCAGCTCAATCAGTGAAAATTTTAATCAATGTTTTTTTTGTGTGTCCCATTGACTGAAATTTTGTTTATATAAACTTATTATCCTTGAGAGCAGATGTTTTATGCTGCAGTTAGTTAAATTTGTGTATTTCTCATATTCTACAATATCTTTTTCAAATAGTCTTTAATCTTTAGAGTAGTTTTAGGTTTGCAGCAAAATTGAGAGGAAGGTATGACAACTTCTCACATAGCCCCCGGCCCATACACACATAGCTCCCCCACTGCCAACTTCCTCCACGAGAGTCGTATTGGTTATAATTGATGAGCCTACTTGGACATACATTATCACCCAAAGCATATGTTATGGTTCACTCTTGGTGTTGTAAATTTTATAGGTTCAGACAAATGTATAATGACATGCATCTGTGATTATAGCATGATATAGAGTAGTTCAATTGCCCTGAACAACCCCCTGTGCTCCACTATTTCTTTACCACTTCTCCCTACTACTGCTAAAACCCAGTAGTCTTGTTTAATGCCTCTGTGGTTTTTCCTTTTCCAGAAAGTCAAATAGTTGGATTCATAAAGTATGTAGCCTTTCAGATTGATTTGTTCACTTAGTAATAAGCATTTAAGTTTCTTTCTTATCATTTCATAGGCTGATGCATCATTTCTTTTATTTCTTTTTTTTTTTTTTTATTTTATAAGACAAAGTCTCACTCCATCACCCTGGGCAGAGTGTTATGAAGTTCTCATAGCTCACAGCAACCTCAAACTCCTGGGCTCAAACAATCCTCCTACCTCAGCCTCCCAAGTAGCTAGGACTATAGGCACAAGCCACAGTGCTCAGCTATATGTCATTTCTTTTAAGTGCTGGATTGTATTCTGTTTTCTAGATGTAGGACAGTTTCTTTAACCATTGCCCTACTGAAGGGATTCTTTTTTGCTTCCAAGTTAGGGCATTTATGGATAAAGTTGCTGTAAAACATCTGCGTGCCGGTTTTTGTGTTGACAAAAGTTTTCTACAATATATTTTTTACATTACCAAAATTCCATATAAAATAATAATTGTAAGTGATAGAAGTTATTTCTATAAACCACAAGACAAAATTTATATTTAGGAAGCTTAGTTACTCCCCAAGGAGTCAAGGTTGCTAAGTGGAAGACCTAGACAATAAACTCACAGTTTTTGACATCAAATACACCTACCTGACTTCCATTTGCTAATTATAACGGTTTGTCATTTTATAAAATAATTTGTATGTAATAGTATGCTTAGAAATGTACTGCACAGGTAAATAATGTTTAAAACAAGCTTAGAGGGGAGGAAAAGCACGATGGTTGGCTAGAAATAGCATGTACAATGCTGTGCTCACTGAAAGGATTGAAAATTGCAAATAGGAGAGGAAAAAATGTCAAACTAGAAGCAGTCGACCAGCAGGCTGCTTTCAAGGAAAGAAGTGAAAATTGTAAGCAGTGCCTATGTACAGATTCCTCTTCTTGGAAGGAACATTGTGAAATGACAGAAAAGCAACATAGGACATCCAGTGTGGGAGAGAAAAAGATGACATAGTGATACATTTGACAACATCAACATATGCACAGGAAGACTAGGAGGGTGGAGTGCTGGGGCACTACAGCCAGCTGATAAGTGCTATGGGACTAAGAGAGGTCTCTACCACCATAGACCTCCACCTGGTCAGCCTAGAGACTTGCCTGGAGTCTGTGCAGAGCATTGCATCAGACAACAGGCACAGTGTGGATCAGGCAGCAGCTGAAGCCATTCTGAGTTCAGTGTTCAACTTTGGGATGACAGCGTTTGCACTGCCCCCACCAGGCTGGAGAGGGAACAGACTAACTGCATGCTTCCCTAGCAATACCCTGTGATTGGAAGCTCAGCACCCTCCCCGCTATAGCACAAAGGGATCTGAGCATGGGAATTGATGGGCACAGCAAGCTCTAACCTATGAGCTTTGAGTGACTATTTTAGCAGGTTCTGGGTAAAGTAGGGAGAACTCCACAATCCCTGAGTCACTGGAACCTCCTTCCACCTGTGTGGTCCTTGAACTTGTGGGATAGCCTGTCACTTCGTTTGACCAGACTCCATCCTCCAGGCCAACTGCTAAGTGCTTGCTTGGATCTGACCCCACCCTCCACCTACATGGCCCTGCTTCTGATGCTGAGGCTCTAGTTAGAAGCCTTGCTTCAGGCTCCTCTTCAGTCTTGGCTCTGAGGTTCTCACACCAGAGCCCAAGACTCTACCTCTGTGCCTCCAGAGCTCTTGCCAGGCCCAGGACACTGCCACCAAGACTTCAGCACAAACCGACGCCTAATGATTCCACCATCAACACAGGCTAAAGGAACTGCTCTTGTCCAACACCCCACCAGAGACCCCCAAGCCATGAGTAGCCAATATACTACAAGCTGATTTGAGCAAACGTCTACAGCCTTGGAACCCACAAGCATTGCTTATGTAGTTTCACTCAGCTGCTACTATCACCTCTGCAGGGAGACCCCATGTAAAAGAATTCCCACAATATCATCCTAGGTAGATCTTACTCAGCTCCTAACTGAACCATCCTACAACTATCTGGTAAGCATCTCAACACCAGTACAAACAGCATCCAGCACAGCCTTGAAGAGAAGAAATCACAGGTGAACAGAACAAATTGGAACAGCTGCATTACAGATTTCTAGGGCGGACACCCCCTCCTCTGCAGCATCAATATTCCAGATCTAAAAAAAAGAAAAGAAAAGTGCCACCTATAGCCCTCCCTTTCTTTTAATCAAGCTAATCAAGCAGGAGCATTTGCAGCAAAGAACGCATTCCCTGAAAACTTATGACCACTGAGTCAAGAAAAGAAGTTTCAGGCTGGGTTCAGTGGCTCATCCCTATAATCCCAGCTCTTTGGGAGGCCAATTAGGGTCAATCACCTGAACTCAGGAGTTTGAGACTAGCCTGAGCAAGAGTAAGACTCAATCTGTACTAAAAATAGCAAAACTGTCCAGGTGTTTTGGCTGGTGCCTGTAGTCCCAGCTGTTTGGGAAGCTGAGGCAAGAGGATTACTTGAGCCCAAGAGTTAAGAGTTACTGTGAGCTATGATAATACAGCACTCTACCCAGGGCAACAGAGTGACACTATGTCTCAGAAAAAAATAAAAAGAATTAAGATGAGAAGAAACCAGCAAAATAACTCTGGCAACATGAAACAGATGGACAAAACAAAACAGATGGACACTCTCGAAAGATCACAGTAGAGGCACAGAAGTAAACTACAACTACAAAGGAATTATCAAAATGACAGAAATGGAATTTAGAATATGGATGGCAGATAAAATGAATGGAATTTCTAGGCATAGAGCTTTTTATAGTAGTTCTTGATGATCTTTTGTATCTCTGTGATATCTGTTATTTCCCCTTTTTCATTTTTGATTGAGTTTATTAGAGATCCTATTTTTCTATTTCTAGTTAGTCTGGCGAAGGGCTTATCTATTTATTAATCTTTTCAGAGAACCAACTTTCTTATTCGCTGATCTTCCAAATGATTCTTCTGTTCTCAATTACATTTAATTCTGCTCTAAATTTGGTTATTGGAGCGAAGCAAGGAAATAAATGATAACATTGTGATTGCTGAGGACTTAATACCCCAAGATCAGAGCTGGACAAATCTAGGACCCCAGAACAAATGTATCTAAAAGACATTTACAGCATATTCTACCCCAAAACTGAAAATACATTCTTCTCATTGGTACATGGGATATGTCCCCAAATTGATCACCATTTTGTCCAGAAAATTTTCTCAGCAAATTTAAAAAAATCAAAATTATATCAAGTATTTTCTCAGGTTATATTGGATTAAAACTAGAAATCAACTCTAAGAGCATGACTCCATTTTATGCAAAGTCTTGATAATTTAACAACCTGCTATTGAAAACTTATTGGTCAATAATAAAATTAAGTTGGCAATCAAAAGATTCCCTGAACAAAATTAAAAAGTGGGCACAAGCTATCAAAATCTATGGGAATAAGCAAAAGCATACCTAAGGGAAAAATTCATGATTTTAAATGTCCACTTCCAAAAGTCAGAAAGATTACAAATTAATATCAACATCTCAAGGAGGATAAAACAAATAACAAATGTTAGATGAAAAATAAATGAAGTGGAAAACAAAAAAAAAAAATGCAAAAGATCATTGAAAGAAAAAGTTAAGTCTTTAAAAAAATAAAGAAGATTAAGAAATTTCTTCAGACATTAACCAGGAATACAAGAAAAAGAACCCTAAATCTTAGTGTCATATTTCACAGATCTGAGGAAAATAAGCCTATGCTAATTTGGAGTCAAAAATGGTACTCACTAGCCAAAGCCATCTTGAGAAAAAAGAACAGATCTGTAGGAATTACACTGTCTGATTTTAAATTATACCACAAAGCTATCCAAACAGACATCATAGTATTGGTATAAAAGTAGAGACACAGACCAATATAACTGAACAGGGAACCCAGAAAAATCATTTGCCTACAACCAACTGATCTTCAACAATACTGCCAATAACATACACTGGGTAAGGGAAGCCCTATTCAATAAATGGTGCCAGGAAAACTGGATAGCTACATGCAGAAGAACAAAACAGGACCCCTTTCTGTCACTACATACAAAAAGGACTTAAAGGCAAATACAACAATAACAAAAATAAATGTGCTAAATAAATAAATAATTTTAAAAATTTCTTCATAACAAATGAAATAATCAACAGACAACATACAGAATGGGAGAAAATACTGGCAAACTATACATCCCATGAAGAACTAATGTGCAAAATCTACAAAGGACTCAAACAAATCAGCAAGAAAAAGAAACAACCCATTTTTTAAAAAAGGACAATTGATATGAAAAGAAGGTTTTAAAAGGAAGATATACAAATGACCAACAAACATATTAAAAAATACTCAATATCACTAATCAGAGAAATGTAAATTAAATTAAAACTACAATGAGATACCATCTACCCTTGTCAGAATGGTCACTATTAAAAAGTCGAAGAAGGATAGAACTGATGTGGATGTAAAGAAAAAGGAACATTTATATACTGGACCTATATGCTGCAAATTAGTGGAATCTCTATGGAAAACAGTATGGAGATTCCTCAAGAGAATAAATTTTAACTTACCCTTTGATCCAGCAGTGGAATTGCTGTTTACCCAAAGGAAAATAAGTCATTTTATCAAAAAAGACACCTGTACTCGAATGTTTATCTCATCATAGTTCACAATTGCAAAGATGTGGAATCAACCAAACTGTCCATCAATCCATAAGTGGATAAAATAATGTGAAATATATACATACCATGGAGTCATATTCAACCATAGAAAGGAATGAAATAACTTGGATGGAACTGGAGACCATTTTCCTAAATAAAGTATCTCATAAATGAAAAAAGCATACACCACATGGGCTCTCCAGTAATTAGGAGCTAAAAGGTGAGTACACATGGGCATAAATAACTGTAAAGGTCACTGGAAACCAAGGACAGGGGAAGGTAGAAGTCTCACCTGTCAGGTGTAACGAGCATTATTCTGGTGATGGACATACTAAAAGCCCTGTCTTAAACATTACAGAAGGTATCCATGAACAAAATCATTTGTACTCCCCTAGTCCTTTGAAATTTTAAAAAGCCTAAAATTTTAGTAGCCTGTAGTGATTTTGCTTTTTTTTTGCTTTGACAAAGCTTTTTTGCTTTGATAAAATTACTTTTCTAAAGGAAGCAGGTAATGATAATATCCTATACTTCAATGTATTCATTATTCTTTGGCATAAATACCTCTTGGGATTTTAGTTGATTATATTTGGGTCAACTGACAGTCATCTTGCAACAATTCTATGCTATTGAAATGGCAACTAAAAGTCTGTGGTGAAAAGTAAACACACTTTTTTCTTTGTAATTGTTCTGCTTCTATTTAAAGATTTTTATTGGCTCATGGTCAATGTGGAACCACACAACTACTTTTTATTTATTTGCTAATTGCATCATAAGAATTCTGTCTCTGCTGAAGTTAAGTTCCGTTTAGCAAAGTGCATATAGTACATATTCTTTCAAACTTGTCAGTGCATATTACATGCACTTTTGATTTTATGGTGAGTAGATAGAGCATAGCAATTTACATCTTTTACCAAAAACAACTTTTGTCTCTCAGAGATCTGAATAAGTGAGATGTGTAAGTATCATTGGTACAACCAAAGTGAATGATAAATATACTTATCGTTATTCTATGTTTATTATTAATGATTTTTTTTTTTGGTGCTAAATACATTATGCTTTACTTATCCTCCCAAATGAAAAATAGGAAAAAAAAAGAAGCTGTAGTTTATCTTTTTGAAATTCCATCTTAAAAATTATTTTTTTCGTTTTAAAGAAATGAATGACACTAGTGATAGGTTAAAAAGAAAGAGCTCCTGTTTCCAAGGTAACCAATCTAAATTAATAGCAGCCCTACAGAATTTCATGTTCAAGATATAATATACAAGTTCAATCTGTAGTTCAGAAATGAAAGCCAAATTACTGTATTTTAAGATAAGTTTCAAATGTATTTAAATTTTAAATGTTTAGGCTGAGAATTTTAATTTGGATTAGTGAGTAACATTTTTTTTCTCTCTTTGAGAAAGAATGCTTTCTGAAGGAAACTCAGATTGAGACAAAGATGCTCTCAATATTTTTATTAACTACAGAACAGAATATGAAACATGTCAATGTATGTAAAAATTCTTTAATATAATATTTTGACAAAGAACTACCACTAATTATTAGCATCATGCCCACATTTATTAACTATTTGTTTATCCTATTTGCCTACTTATCTTTTAATCATCATCAATCTAATCTAATTAGCTATGTATCATATACTATTTTTTAATTGTCCTCTTAGTTGCAGTATTAGTTCAGAGGTAGTAAGTATATGGATCTGAGTTTCTTCCCATGATTTCTGATTCCAGAGCCAGAACTCATAGTATATATAGTATAATGTTTCACAGAGTAGAGAGCAAAAGAATGAGTTATTATAAGAATTACAGAGCGGTCATGAATATTCCAGTAGACACGTTATTTATTAAGGCATCATTGCAGACAAAGGCTATAAAATTTCTGAGGCACATGGTTCTAAGACAAAAGGGAGTAGAAGTTCAAATAGATAAAATCAGGGAACAATTCATCAGGAGTATAAAATTGAAACTTTAGTAGCCATTTCTTAGTTATAGATAATTTCTAAGTCAATGATGATCAAAAATGAATTTACGGGGCTGAATGTGGTGGTTCATGCCTGTAATCCCAGTTCTTGGGACTCCAAGATGGGTGGATTGCCTGAGCTCACCGTTTTGAGACCAGCCTGAGAAAGAGTGAGACCCCATCTCTAAAAACATAGCCTTACATTGTGGCAGGTGCCAGTAGACCCAGCTACTTGGGAAGCTAAGGCAAGAGAATTGCTTACACCCGAAGAGTTTGAAGTAGTTGCTGGGAGGTGTGATGCCACAGCGCGCTACCAAGGGTGACAAAGTGAGACTCTGTCTAAAAAAAAAGAAAAAAACCAGAAAGAGTTTTACTGTTTTACTTTGGGTGAAACACATTGATTAATACATTGATTAGGAATCACTACCTAAATCCAGTCTCAAAATTCTGAAATCAATATGAATAAATTCCAGACAACTTTGGCTGGGCTAGCAAGTCACATCTAAAGAAATGCTGATAAGAGAAATAATGTGCTATGATTCTAAAGCCTGAGGGAAAAAAGATCTCTTCAAGTATAAACAACATGTTTAGCATACACTGTAAGATATTGTGATGGTTAACTTTATGTATCAACTTGACTAGGCTTAATAGATGCCCAAAGAGCTGATTAAACATTATTTCTGGATGAGTCTCTTTCAGGAACCAGCACAAAGAGTAAATTTAAAGAGGGGGAATGGAGGAGAATTGAGAAAATAAATCACACAACAGACACAAGTTACATAAAAGATAAAGAGATGAGACAGAAAGGTCTGGCACAGCTGATGACTGCAGCCAGCACTGAACC
Organism: Perodicticus potto; assembly: GCA_963574655.1. Classification (NCBI taxonomy): domain Eukaryota; kingdom Metazoa; phylum Chordata; class Mammalia; order Primates; family Lorisidae; genus Perodicticus; species Perodicticus potto. The sequence continues at coordinate 25,697 of CAUYRH010125591.1, read as the reverse complement.
GTGTGAACAGCTTTATTTATACAGTACCTAAACAAGTTTGCTTATATTAATAATGTTGCAAATCAATAAGGAAAGCAAGTGGGAATGTTTCCATCTTCCAAGGCTGAGGGGAAGTAACTGGGTAAGTAAAAGGAGTTTTATCATGAACAATATCTTAATGATTTGAATCTTAGTACATGTGATAAAGATTAACTTTAGGAAAAGAAGGCTATCTGCTTTCAGGCAAAAGATAGGAAAAATATACAGAAGCTACCTGACTTCTGGCAGAGGGAGCAGGGAGAAAGGACTTCCTTGAATGCACATTCTGGGCTAAGGGGGTTTTGCCACCCCACAATCCTCATTCCACATGTCTGTGAGGGTGTTTCCAAAAAGATTAGCATTTGAATAGGTGGAGTGAATAATAGCCATAAACCTCCCCGATGTGAATGAGCATCATACATGTACAACACATTGAGGACTTGAATAGCATAAAATGGTGGGGTAAGATTACGTTCCATCTCTGCTTGCCTGGTTGAGCTCAGACATGGATGTTCTCCAGCATCAGTGTTCCTGGTTCTCAGGCCTTCATAATGGAAAGGGAATTTTCTACATTAGTTCTCAGGCTCTCAGGCCTTTGGAATACACACTGACCTTCCTGGTTTGTGGGACTTGGCCTCCATAATTAGGTATTTCCTACTAGTAATTGTTCTGTTTCTCTAGAGAATCCTAACACAGACATGAAAATAAATGTTTTGTTTATCTGTGATAAGAAGAGTTGAGCTTCCTCCTGAGAGGACATCAATTTATGAAGAGGGAACATTAAAAAAAAAAAAAAAGGTGGTGCCTGTGGCTCAAAGGAGTGGGGCACCAGCCCCATATACTGGAGGTGGCAGGTTCAAACCCAGTCGCGGCAAAAACAAAACGCAAAAAAAAAAAAAAAAAAAGAAAAGAAAAAAAAAACAAAGACCAAACCTCCCTAGAGTACTGCCACCAGGATCCATTATGTAAAATTGTCCTAAAATGAGTTCCTTTAATTTCTAAGTTATCACAGCTGGAATACATGTGAAAATACCTATATACCATTTTTTGGTGGTAAATAGCATTAAATAGGAGAAACAGAATCATTATTTGAGTGTCAGAGTAGAATGTACTCAGAACATAGATACTGGGTGACACAAAATAATTATCTACAGACTTCCTGAGATAGCTAAATAATATTTAGAGGTCTTCATGTGGTCCAAATTTATATAATCATTCTATTTGTAAATGAAGGTACTTAGTAAGACATGTAAAGTAGTATAAGGTCAGTTGTCTTTCTTGATAAAAATTAAGAAATTATGCAGAATGATAATGTTAAACTCTAAATTTTATAGTAGAAATTGCAACTCACTTATGAATTTCCTCTACAGTATTTCTAGTTAAAAATAAGAATAAATATTCCCCAAAAGGTGAATTTCAATTTTTTTTTTTTTTTTTTGGTAATGTGAATCAATTCATTCCATATTTTGAGTACTTCTTATTGGCAGAGGACTCTTACTTGATCAAATTCTCCTGTTAGAACTTGTCAATTCTTCAAGTTTCACTCAGACAATCCTCTAAATATCATTCACCCTTTTGCCTGCTTTGTAAATCATTCTCTTTCTTCTGGTCCTTATTTTCTATACATAGACACCCCCAAAACTGATTCTTATAAGGTAGGGGTGGACTTGATCAAGTCACAAAGCCAGATGTAGAGCAATGGCTAAAATTTATTTGGGTGAAACTCTATAGGCATCATCCCCAAAGAGCAAGGATGCTCATCTTTTAAAGGTTCTAGGTGGGATAAGAGGGGGAGAGTGTTACTTTGGTGTGCTAGTTACTGTTGCTGGGTATGGCTCCAGCTGCCTTCCCACTGAGACCATTCTGTTCCTTTACGGTGTAGGCCCCTGGAGCCATTGTGTTGGCTAATTGCTCATTTCTTCTAGCTGGGGTCCAGAGGGGGTGTTTTCAGCAGAGGTCACTGAACAGCCAATACGGAGTGCCTTATGCTCAAACTGGAATGGCCTATGCTTGCTTTGTTTTTAGAGTTCCTCCGAAGAACCTATCAATTTTGACTCATACCCCTCTAGGAATTTTTCTGTTTTATCCTTTCATAGCAAATGTAGATTAAATTACCCTAATATTCCATTAGCAAAATGAGTATACATTTACCCAAACATAAAAGGCTGTGTAGTAACTACTGTAAGGCATTCAAAAAGAATAACAAAAAACGAGGATAACAAAGTGAATATAAATAAATTGGTAATAAATAATATACAGCAATAAGTTGAGATAAATATAGAAAGGTTTGTTATATGTATTCAGAGGAGAGAGGCTGAACCTTGCCATGGGGAAGCAGGGAAGGATTTTCAAAAGTTTCATTTTCAAAGTTTTCATCGCCACAGTTTCAGGAAATGAATCTTGATCTGAAATTTAATCGTAGACTTGGATAGTATGCATGCATGAGAGAAGCCATTTGGTGGTAAGAGGGAGAACAAGGACTATTTCACATTACAACTTAAAACTGACACATGTACCACTACTAAATTGAAACTAGTATATCCACCACTAAAGGCTCATAGGAGAGTAAAACTTGGTTGGATTCAAGTAGGGAGTTGGGAGAAGGGGATTGCTGGGCTCCAACCCAACTGGTACGTTGCACAGGTGGTATACAGCTACCACTCAGACTGCAAGCCCAGACAAACCATGTGACCTAATTGCATGTACCCTCCTATTGATCTGAAATTTAAAAAAATATTGAAATGAAATAGACAGTATTTTGGAGGTATATATTAACATTATTCTCGAAATTACAAAAATGACATTTGTATTCCTTATTCAAGCTCTAAATTGGCTAATTGCTTAAGCCAAAAAAGCCTGGTTTGTAAATAACTTGAGTGTTCTTATGCCTCTTTCCTCACATTTCACACTTTTTCTCCCTTTTCCCTTATAGAAATCCATAGTAATTTTTTTCTCCGATTATATGTAGTGGTCAGGTGAAGTAGTAAGGGTCAGTTCAAATAGATACTACATATTTTTATTATTTTACTTTAGTTATTATTATTATTTTTGTAAAGAGAATAGCCAAGGCTGATTTCCTAGAAAACTGATGGCAAATCAAGAACAAAAGTTTGAGTTCTGAGAAATCTTGTTTCTGCAGGAAGCAATGTACCCAGTCTACACCCTCGCAGAAAACGCATGAGAAACTGGTCATATTGGTTGTGTCTTGAGCACTGGTGTAGAAAACAGATTCTCAAGATTCCCCGGTGCCTGGTTCTTTAGCTTGTGATACTGTTTTAACACCTTTGTGTATTACCTTTAAAAATAAACCTCCAGCAAATTCTAACACCCACCCTGTCACAAAAGAAAAGAAAGAAAGAAAGAAAGAAAGAAAGAAAGAAAGAAAGAAAGAAAGAAAGAAAGAAAGAAAGAAAGAAAGAAAGAAAGAAAGAAAGAAAGAAAGAAAGAAAGAAAGAAAGAAACAGAAGTGTTTTGAAACGATGTTGGTCAATATCTCTCAAAGCAACTGAATACCTTCTCGTTCCCCTCCGGCTGCCTGGAAGCTCAGTTTTTCTATGTGCAGTTGCTGTTAGGTTTCTATCCGAACCTGTAGGGTATCCAAACCCACCCCTCCTCCCCGAAGCCCCCACCTCTACATTTGGTCTAGCACCTTATTGTTCATGGTGCCAACTTGGATCATGGGGAGGTCACCGAGTGTAATGGTCAGTGCGAGAGGGACGGAGGGACATCATTATAGAGTCCTAGTGGGTTTACTGGTGTTTACTGCATTCCTGAGAGTTAATTTAGCCCATGGGTCCAGCATTCATCCAGTGGGAAGTGAGCTCTGTGACCTTGTGTGGACCTGAATCCGATTCCTAAAGAGAGTGGCCAGGTGCTCTGGCGGTTCACCAGTGCTTTGAAAGGCTAAAGCCGGAGGATAGCTTGAGCGCTGAGATCAGTCGGCGCAGAGCAGAAATACAAATTTGGCTTGTACAGGAGCTCCTTCTTCACCATCTCCGGCGCGTAGCAGGACCCCAAGTCCATCAAAGTGCAGGCGAAGGTTGAGGTGCTGCTGTGTTTTGAAGCCAGAGAGAAGCTCAGCGGAACTGGGAAGACACTAGGGCTGTCCACCTGTACTGTGGTCACCAATGGTGACAGAGAGAGAAGGTCTGAGTGACCTCCCAGTCGACGACAGTGCAGGCAGCCACTAGGTTGACGCGAAGACACAGCCTGGTGACAGAGTGATGGAGCGGCGACTGAGCGTGAGGATCCACGAGGGTCCACAAGGATTCAGGGCCAGCACCAGTACCACGCGTCCTTCAACGTCCTGGTGTCATCCAGGAGAAGGCCTGCAGCCTGTCCCAAGACCTGATGTGGGAACAGACCGAGGTCACTGAGCCTGAGACGTTAGGGGCCAGTCGCGGTTGGTTCTTTTGCTCCAAGGCACCGCACACCTTCAGCTGGCGTGGTTGGGGGCAGGCGTGAGGCTGGCACGCGGGCACTCGGCCTTGCTAGGGGAGCAGGTCCAGAGGAGATTACACGCCCTGGGCAGTGTTCGACGTGGATGAGACAGGGCTTTTTGGGAAGCGCTTGTTGTGTAAAATATTCATTTCCAGGGAGGACAAACCAGTCCTGGGGGCCACAAGCTGCGCTTGACCCTGCAGATTGGCGGCAACTGATGACTTTAAGCTGAAGCCGCAGTGAGTGTATCCTCAGAGAACCCACGGTCCTCCAGGGCTTTCCCAGCTCAGCCTGCCCTTGGGATGGCGCTCACCCTAGAAAGCCTGGGTGACCACGAACCTCTTTCAGGAGTGGTTCCTGCACTTCTGCCCTGCTGCAGAGAGGAACTGCACCCCCACACCCGCCCTACAGGCGCTGCTCACCCTGGACTGTGCCCCCAGCCACGAGGGAACCTCGACGACCTCTCCGACGGCGTGCGCACCTGCCTGGGAACACCACGGCCCTCAGCCAGCCCGGGAGCCGGGGCGTGGTTGTCATCTTCAAAGCTCGCTAGCTGTGGAGGGTTTTCCTCCTGCTGGTGGCAAAGGTGAGCAGCATAGAGGAGCAGGCGGCGGCCAGGGGTTTCTGGCAGTACTACACGCTCCTCAGGGCTGTCATCTCTGAGGCTGAGGAAGACCTGCTGACTGCGACTCTCAACAAGGGGTGGAGGAAGCTGTGGTCTAGGTATGTCCCCAGCAATGCACACAGCTGGCACGTGGAAACGCCTCACAGATACAGCGTGGCTCCGGGGAGCAGGTGCACAGCGCAGGTTTCATCAAGGGGGTAGAGGTGGATGTAGAGGGAAGCTTCCGTGCGGTGAGGTTGGTCTCTGCAAAGAGCATCCGAAGGGGCTGGACCGAGAGCGGGCAGTGAGCGAGGAGGGTGCGGCCGCTGCTGTCCTCTGAGCTCACCACTGGGCACCCCGCCAAGGCCCTGGCCCACCTGGTGCTGGATCGCGGATCTTCCGTTTATGAATGGGATTGTTTTGTTTTGTTTTTTTCTGCTGATTTGTGTGAGCTCTTTGTCAGAAATACAGTTTAGCATATTTTCTCCCATTCTATAATTTATCTGTCTTCTTATTTTCTTTGTTGCACAAAGGCTTTTTAATTTAAGGGAATTAAGATGTTAGACTACGTGAGCCCAGACTGACTCTTGGCTAAATTTGCTACTGTAGAATTCATGATTATCCTTATGCAAATCCAAACAAGATCCGTTTACAGTATAGATATCGTAAAAAACACCAGAATGATGAACTTCACCGTTTCCATATCCCTGTGACAAATCTCCTTTGGTTTTAAAAAGTTAAGCTTACTTTCAGTTTAATGTTTCTTTTCAAAATAAAGGAAGTACCCATTGACTATGTCTCAATGAGGTAATGTAGATTTGATGGAATTTTACCATAGATCACTAATTTTTTTTTCCACAGAAGATAACAAATGCAGTCATAACCTTCTAGCCTCCAGGGTCATAAAGCTTGGCTGTACTTTTTGGTTGAATTTCTTCTGTTTACCATTGTCCTCTCCCCAGAAGAACAAATTAATCATTCAATCGCAGTAAGCCTTGGCATTTCATAGTGAAAATTAATAATAAAATTTATATGGTACTTAGCTTATGCCACTGCTAAGTATTTCAAATACTAATATTACAAATATTAATAATATTTGTACATAGTTGGACTAATACTAGTATTAACTAATTTTTTTTCAACAATCCTAGTTCTATGTTATTATTATTATCAGAGATGTTGAATCCCCTGTCCAAGGTCAACTCATTAGTAGGTAACGGTCCAGCCTTCCAACTCAGACTTCCGACTCTAGTCTCCGTATTGTCAGCTTCTGTACCTGGCAGCGTCTCTTGCCTGGTAGAAGAAAAACAATGCATGTATTAAGTGAATTTGATTTTTTATTAATTTGATATATTTATGGAATGCTAGAATAATTCTTTTACTAAATTACCTTTTATTGTTATGTACACTTAATCTTATGGTTTTAAAAATACAATCAGGTAGCTTAATAATAGAAAAATAACAATTACTGATTTAGATACAATTCTAAAACATTTCTTTCTACTGAGGCTACTCTGATATTTTACTGATTTCGTGAATATCTACTTATTGGACTTCATACTGTCTATTCCTGCCATTTAGGATCCCATGTCATTTAACATTATTAAAATATCTTTTACTTTTCTAGATTCAGACTTGATATTTACTTATACATAATATTTAGAGAACTATCTTCAAAAACATTCCATTAGTTTATGAGCACTCCCTAAAGGACATGAATCTATACATAAAATAGCTGTATAAGTTAATAAACTAATTAAATGGCTTGCTCAGCTTAAAATATAACCAACTAGCTTATTATTGGTCACCTTAAGAATAAGTTAAATATTTCCATAAAAGTGTGTATCTAATCAAACTCATCTGCCAACTTTTTGCCATTTCATATAAAATGAAAATGCAGCAGAAATTATCCCCACTGAATTGATAAGATATTAATAATAACCAGTAAACCATGGAATAAGATTCATGGTTACAAATTAGTTCGTTCATTTGCTCGACTATAATTAGCGCAAATATTTAAAGGGTACGACTTGATAAATACACATAGATACAGGCCACATTAAATAACTCCCACAGTCAAGATCATGTATTATTATTAGAAGGTTTATAAAACTGTTAATGGATGCATATCTGGATCCAATATCCTAATGGAAAGAACAGGGAAATATTGTAAATATAGGCAGTGTACATTCACTCCCACTCTACATTATTTGAATGTAAGTTAGCCCCTAGTGTGTGTGTGAGTGGGAGAGGGGGTATGTTTAAAAAGTAAAAAGAGGAGTAAGGCTAATAGCACACAAACTTCCTCTGTAAAGGTTATTATTTATTATTATTATTATTTTGCCAAACAATACATTTGTTTGTCCTGTGTAGTAATTTAACTTATTTTATTGTTCATCTACTTGCCTAATATATACAGAGATATTTCAATGTTAGTCATAATTTTTTGGTTTGTTTTGAAATGCTTTACCTTTTTTTTTTATTTCAGATATTAAGGGGGATAGGAGTGTTTTTGTTACAAAGATACTTTATGTGATACTTAGGTTAGGGCTACTAGTGTGCCCATCATAAAATAGAGTTCATTGTACCCAATAGATAAGCTTTTACCCCTCACATCCTTGCCATCCTCCCCACTTCTTATATTCAAAAATTGTGCTCACCCATTAGCTCCTAATTATTAATGAGTATATGTGGCTTTTATTTTTCAATTCTTGAGATACTTCACTTAGGATAATGGTATCCATTTCCACCAAAGTTTCTGCAAAAGACTATTTCACTCCTTTACATGGCAAAGTAGTAGTCCATGGGATGTGTGTGTGTGTGTGTACATATATATACGTATATATACAGATACATATGATATGTATGTGTATGTGTATGTATATGGGTGTATATGTATATGTGTGTGTGTATATCTTTTATTCACTCATGAGTTGATGGGCACTTAGGTTGATTCCACATCTTTGCAACTGTGAATTGTGCTGAGATAAACATTTGAGTGCAGGTGAGAAAATGACTTCTTTTCCTGTCCATAGATACCCAGCAGTGAGATTGCTGGGTCAAACATACATCTACATTTATTTGCTTTAGGAATCTGCATACAGTTTTCCATATAGTTTCTACTAATTTGCAGTGTTCAAGTATGATGAATAAGTGTTGTTGTTGTTGTTTTTCTCTCTGCATCTATTGTTTTCTGACTTTTTAAAAATGGCTATTCTGACTTTAGTAAGTTATTGTCTCATTGTGGCTTTAATTTTCATTTCCCTGATGATTAGTGATGTTGAGTATTTTTTCATATGTTCATTGGTCATTTGTCTGTCTGTCTTTGGAAAACCTTCTATTTATGTCATTTGACCACTTATGAATGGGATTATTTGGTTTTATCTGCTGATACATTTGAGTTCTTTGTCAGAGGTACAGTTTCGAATATCTTCTCCCATTCTGTAAGTTATCTTTCTATTCTCTTATTTTCTTTGTTGTGCAGAAGCTTTTTAATTTAAGTCACCATTATTTATTTTCGTAATTGCTGTATTTGCTTTGGTGGTCTTAGTCATAAAAGAAGATGTCTAGGAGAGTTTCTCCTACATTGTCTTTAGATATTTTATGGTCATTTACCTTACATTTAAGTATTTTATTCACCTTGAATTGATTTTTGTATATGATGAAATATAGAGGTCCTTCTGCATATGGATATCCAGCTTTCTCAGCATTATTTACAAATATAGCTTTCTTTTTCAAGTTTAAGTTTTTGTCAGCTTTGTCAAAGATTAGTTGGTTGTACGTAAATGGTTTTATTTCTGGGTTCCCTATTCAGTTCCATTAGTCTATGTTGCTTTTTATACCAGTACTTCTGTATAAATACCATGATGTTTATGTTAGATAGTCTTGTACTATAATTTGAAGTCAGGTAATGTGATGTCTTTAGGTTTTCTATTTATTTCCCCTAAAGATTTCTTTGGTTGTTTAGAATCTTATTTTTGTTTGAAATTGAAGCATAAAATTATTTTTGCAATATCTGATAATATGACATTGATATTTTGATGGAGATTATATCTGTAAATAACCTTGGGCAATATAAACATTTTAATGATGTCTATTCTACCAATCCATTAGCATGAGCTGTTTTTCCATTTGTTTGCATCATCTATGATTACCTTCTAATTCTCCTTGTAGAGATCTTTCACCTCCTTGGATAAGTATATTTTCCTAGGTAATTAATTTTCTTTGTAGCTATCCCAAATGGTATTGAATACTTGATTTGAGTCTCATATTGACTATTATTAGGATATAGAAATCCTACTGATTTGTGCACATTGATTTCATACCCTGAGACTATGCTGAATGTATTTGTTAATTCTCACTGTTTTGGTGGATTCTTTAGAATTTCCTAAATACAAGATAATATAGTCAGTAATCAAGGATAGTTTGACCTCCTCTTTCCTCATTTAAGTGCCCTTTATTTCTTTCTCTTGCCTGATTGCTCGGGCTAGGACCTCCATTACTTTGATGAATAGAAGTGATAACAGGGGGCACCCTTGTCTTGCCCAGTGATTGCCGGAAGGAAATTCTTTCAACTTTACCACAGTTGATATGATGTTGGCTGTGAATTTATGTTATATTGGTTTAAAATTTTTGAGATATGTTCCTTTTATGCCCAGATTGTTGAGGGTCTTTATCATAAAAGGATGTTAAATTTTATTAAATGCTTTTTCTACATCTATTGACATGATCATATGGTCTTTGTTTTTGTTTCTGTTTATGAGATGAATCACATTGATTTCATTGTCAGATGTTGAACCATTTTTGCATCCTGGGCTGAAATCCACTTGATCATGGGTGAATTTTTTTTTTTAATGTGCTGTTGAATTCAGTTTGATATTATTTTCTTTTGAATCTGTGTTCATAGAGTATATTGATGTGCTATTTTCTTTTTTGTTATTATTGTTTTCTTTCCTGGCTTTGGTACTAATGTGATACTTACTTCTTAGAATGACTTAGGGAATATTCTCCTCAATAATATGGAGTATGATAGGTTCCAGTTATTATTTACATATCTGATGGAATTTAACCTCAAATCTGTCTAATTCAGGCCTGTTTTGTGTGTGTGTGTGTGTGTGTGTGTGTGTATATGTGTGTATATATATATATATATATATATATATTTTTTTTTTTTTTCTGCTGTTTTTGGCTGGGGCTGGGTTTAAACCCATCACCTCCGGTATATGGGGCCAGCACCCTACTCCTTTGAGCCACAGGCACCACCCTTATGTGTATATTTTTTAAAACTGCTTCTAAATTGCTGGCCATGGTTGATCTCTTCAAGATTTCTACTGCTTCATGATTCAGGGTTGACTAGTTGTGTGTTTCCAGGAATTTATTCATTTTCTCTTTATTTTCTACTTCATGATTGTAGAGTTTTTTAATAGTGTTTATAGTGATAATTTCTATTTCTGTGGTATTAGTTGAAATGTCCACCTTTTCCTTCTTTATTGAGCTTAACTGAGTTCTTTCTCCTCTATTTCTCGTTAATCTATAAGTGACCTATCAATTTTGTTTATCTTTTCAAAGAATCTACTTTTATATTCTTTAAATTTTTTACATTTGGCTTTATATTTTATTTCATTCTGCTCTGAGCTTCATTATTTTGTTTTATCTATTGCCTTTGGGCTTGGCTTATACTTCTCTTTCTAGTCCCTTCAATGTGATAGTAGGTTATTAATTCACATCCTTTCAATGTGAGCATTTAGGGCTAAGGATTCCCTCCTTAGGACAGCTTTTAACATATGCCATAGATTTTTGAAGTTTATACCTCCTTTCTTATTCAGTTTGAGATATTGTTGCCTTCCTTCTTAATTTCATTATTGATCTCAGGATTGGTCAACAAGAGTTTGTTTAATTTTCATCATTTTGTGTAGATTTTAGAAAGTTAATTTTTGGAAATTAATTTTTAGAGTTATTTCACTATGGTCTTGAGAAGACATATGATATAATTTCCGTTATTTATTTTTTTAATTTTTTGAGTCTTGTTTTGTGACCTACATTTGATCAATCTTGGATAGTGCCAGATATGCTTATGAGAAGAATGCATATTCAGTAGTTTTTAGGTAGAATGTCATTTAGATGTCTGTTAGGTCCATTTGATTTCCAGTTCAATTTATGCCTAATGTTGATTTACTGACTTTCTGCTTCAATGATCTTTGTAGTCCTGTCAGTGGAAAGTTGAAATCCTTGGCAATTATGATGCTACTCTTTATTTCTTTGCTTAAATCTAGTAGATTTTAATAATCTGGGAGGTCCTGTATTAGATTTATACATACGTAATACACATTGTTGAATTCTTCCTTTTATCATTACATACTGACCATCTACCCTTTTTTTCTCTTATTGATTTAAAATCTATTTTATCTGATATGAGAATTTCTATACCTGCTTGTTTTCGAGTTCCATTTGCATAAAACATGTTCTTCCATCCCCTTATCTTGATTCTGTGAGTTAAATGTTTTGTTTTGTTTTGTTTTGTTTGAGACAGTATATACTTGGCTTTTATTTTTAAAGCATTCATCCAGTGTATGTCTATTAGGTGGTGCATTAAGACCATGCCCCATTCAGTGTTAGTATTGATATATGGGATACTGCTCTGTTTTTCATATTGGATGACACTTCACTTTATTTTCCATCATTTTTTCTTGTTTGTTTTGTTTTACAAGAACTATGAGCTTTAACTTTCAGGTGTTTTTTCTCTGGTGAGCATCTATTATGCTATTCCATGTGTAATTAACTTTTGAACATTTTCTGTAAGGAAGGAGGTCTTGTTGTAAGAAATTCCCTTAGTGATTGCTTATGTGGGAAAATCTATACGTTTCTCCATAATTTAAAAAACTTAATTTTCCAGGATGCAAATTCTTGGCTGGCATTTGTTCTATTTACAAAGGGTAAAAATGAGGCCTCAATTCCTTCAGGCTAACAGAAGGCTTCTCAGCTTCCAAGCCAGAAGGGATTTTCATTTTCTGGTAAGTAATTGCTTTCATCTTGAAGCTTGTAGAATTTTCTGCTTCATTTTGATTTTTGGCTGAATAGATGACTACGTGTCTTGGAAATATTCTGTTTGCTATGAATTTTCCCAGTGTTTCATGACCATCTTGTACCTAGATATCTGAATCAATGTCAATACCAGGGAAGTTTTCCTCAATAAATCCCTCAAATAGCATTTACATGTTTTTTGCTTTTTCTTCTTCTCCCCCAGGAATACCTGTCATTCACATATTAACTAACTTTACATAGTCCCATATTCTTTCGATTAGTCATTCTTCTTTTTTTTCCTGCATCTTTGACTGAGTGGGTTAGTTTAAAAGGCTTGTCTCTAAACTTAGTGATTCTTTTTCTATGTGGTCTGGACTGATAAAGCTTTCTGCTGTGGTTTGAAATTTCCTAAGAGAGTCTTTCATTTCTTTAAGTGCTGCTACCTGTTATAGCTTTTTTAATGTTGGCCAGCTGTTTAGTGGCTTTTCATTTATAAAATATATCTCCTGATGCATTTTTTTTTGTCTCTTGGTGTTGGTTTTCAACTTTTTCTTCAATTTCACTTATCTTATTTACCTTTCATATTGTCAATTCCATTTCTATCATTTTGACAGTTTCCTTTTAGCTGGGGGCCAATGTTGTTGCTCAAATGTGCCCATTGTTGGATATCAGGCAGGCTTTTTTATGTTGTCAAAATTCTTTGCTGGTTTCTGCTCTTCAGAAACTTCTTCTATCAGGTCAGGGAAGGTTGGATTTTAGTGTACCCATTTTCCTTTTCTGAGAGCTCTCCTACTTATTATGAAGAGGTCCTGAGACAGTGCTTTTGTGACCTGCTCCGGAAGACTGACCCAGCAAGTGAGAAACTGTCCTGTTTCCACGTTGTTCCTTTCCCCTGTGATTGCCACAGTCCAAGTTGGTGCTGGTAATCTTTGTGCAAAATGGTGGGTTGTTTGCCAAAACACTATCAGAAGCTCTGGTTTGGGTCTGGATGTGACCCTCTCCACAGAGGCTTTCATTGTATGAGATTGCCCTGATCAGTTATTTCTGTGATAATGGCAGCAGAAGCTGGATAAAGCTATCTCAACAGTGGTCATAGTTATATAAGTGTGGGCATTCACTCATTCTGAGTCCAGGTGTGATGGCAACTCATACTGAATGAGTTCTTGGCAGATTGTTGGGCTGTGGGGTGGTTCTCATGGAGTGATAAGTAGGAGCCTTGGTGGCTGGGGCTATAGGAACACAAGGTAATATGAGAGCCTTTGAGGGTGAGGCTGTAGGGCCGGGCCACCAGGTAGCTGGGCTCTTCCTCAGCCTAGATCCTGCTGAGACACCTGCTGCTGGGATTCTCCTGTTCTGCTGTAATACCCCAATGATGGGGAATGGTAGTCATGAGGTATGCAAGTGACTTTGCTCTTCTTGTACCCTCTCTGGAAAGACTGCGGTGATCAGCAGTGGTTTCAGTAAAGCTGAGTTCTGTGTAGACTGTAGACCAGACACTCTGGAGATCCAGTCAGTCTGTGTAGACCAGGCACTCTGGAGATTAGTCACTTCAACCCACCTCTCAGAATGGCATCAGTTGAAGTGACCCAGGAATGATAGCCACTACATGCCTACTGTGCCCACTTTGCAGTTCATTGTCATTGCACAATGACATAATGGCATAATGTCATTGCATTAGACTCTAAGCAGCTCCCTTACCAGTCCCTGTGATGGTGGTGGGGTCCCCTCACAGTTCAGGTTGCATTGTCTATAGGGGACCCTTCCCCTAGGTAGATGCCTCTGCTAGGTACCTTGCAGTTTTGCCAAGTGGATCATGCCATTTCCCTCTCCTTCACTCTGTTTCTCGCCACTTCAGTGATTCCCTTTGCTTTCTCCAAGAAGGCCAATCTTTAGGTGAACATCTAATCGCAGCTTCCGATCCTCTCCTTGTCCTCTCAATGAGTAAATGTATGTGTAGTCTGTACATGCAATGTACAGTCCAACATCATCCTTCCTCTCTTGCCTTTGAACATTTTAATGTTTGGTTTTCAGTAGGAAATTGCCCATGCCCATTGAAGGCCAATTAGGACAAAGTATTTATTCAAAAGTAAGATATTTTTGCCAGGTGTGGTGGCTCACACCTGTAATGCCAGAACTCTAGGAAGCTGAGGCAGGTGGATTGCCTGAGCTCATGAGTTTGAGACCAGCCTGAGCCAGAGCCAGACTTTGTCTCTAAAAATAGACAGGCATTGTGGCAGACACCTGTAGACCCAGCTACTTGGAAGATTAAGGCAAGAAAATCACTTGAGCCCACAATTTTGAGGTTGCTGTGACCTGTGATGCCATGGCACTCTACCCAGGATGAAAAAGTGAGACCCTGTCTCAAAAAAAAAAAAAAAAAAAAAAAAGGAAGACATTTCACAAAACTTCTTTCAAAAAATAATAGGTTATTGCATTATATCTGCTATTTGTTTATATTAAACTACCAAATAGATGTAGAGAATTTTATTCTTCATAATAAAACCCAGAAAAAAACATCATCAGAATTTGACTAATTTTAGTGTAACTAAAACAACTTCATAATGCAAATTTGTCAGTTTGTATGTCATAAAAATAAATAAATAACAATGAATATATTTTAGAAAATATAGCAGGAATCTACAGTAATAAATTTGTCTTCTGTTTATTATTTTAGTAACAAACTCTAATGCACTTGCCCTGAAGGGTAAATAAATTTAGTATGATTACATTCTAAAAGGAAAAGCTTAAAATATACATATTGCATGAATAAGCTGGCAAACCACAGAAAAATTCCAAATACATTCAATGTAGATATGAAAAACCTATTTATGTATCTGTGTCCTGGCTTAAACTGTTTCTTACCTCTCTTTTTTGCTGGTCCTCCAATTGTCATTGCCAACACATAAAAATAAACAGGAGTTTTAGTTCTTTATGATTTTTCTATTTCTTATTTTCAGCCTATTATCCTAAACCTTTCTTTGTAACTTTATTATTATTGTTTTCAAAAGCCAATTGTGATAGCAGACATAGCACTTTAGATTCAGGTGGGGAAGGGATTAACTGAAATACAGAGAAAGCTTTCATGTGGATAATCTGAGACAGAGGAAGAGTGGAAAGAGAAAACAAAGATAGGAAATCTAAATGTGATTGTGACAGCCACGTTTAAGTTATCCTGATTACTATAGGACATTTAACCAGAGCAAAGGTTTTTATTTGTTCAATGTATTTATCAAGAATAGCTTTGAGAAAGTTTGTTTACCCAAGCTAGTGCCAAAAGTTTTGTTTCATTTAAATGTACTAGGAAAATGAAGAAAATTGAATTTGAGTGAAATTACATAGGTCTATTAGAAAAACCTATCTAAGCACACTTTGAGTATGAATTAAATAGTAGTGACTTTATTTTCAATATGGAAAGAGATACAAGAAGGTTTTTTTTAAGTTTAGGATGTGCAGCAACATAGAAATCTAAACAAAACCAACTAGATAAAGATATATATATTTTTTAAAGTGACTACTTTTAAGACTTTGTGAGTCAATAGGTATTATTCTCATTGTATGAATGTGCCCTGCATTCATAGCAGGTGGCCCAAAGTGATGAGATAAAATAGAAAATGTGTTGTAGTAAGCCATAAATATAATATATGGTATGTGCAAAAAGGTTAAATAAATGTAGTTTATTAATATAGAGAAGGGATGTGGTTGTTCTCTCCCTTTGAATGACAACAGTAGAAGCAACAATGATAATCAAAATAAAAGCAGTAATTAATTCATTACTCACTTAGTATGTGCCAGAAATATTTATTTTTGATTCTTTTCTTTTAAATCTCATAACAGTCTATGCAATAAGATTATCTTTAACCCATTTCAAAGAAGAAGAAATTCAGGCACAGCACATTTAATTAACATACTTAAGTTGTTAACAACAGCTAGGACATAATGCTGCAAGGCTTCAAGCTCAGTAGTTTGATGCCAGAGTCTCATTCTAACCACTATGATATATAAGTTTTAATTCCTTATCTCCATAATTCCTTTGTGAGGTGCCCTTGCTTTTGTATTACGCAGACTTCTCTGCCTTAATCTTTTTGTCTATGAGCAAATATTCTTTTCTCCTTTTTTTTCATTAAAGATACATAGCCCCATATGCATCTATAATGGCTGTTACATATTTTGTTTTAGTCACCATTTCCAATGCGAGATTGTCATGAGCATTTTTACCAACTCCATCCTATTTGTTCTATTTGTGATGCTTTATTTATTCTGGATGAGCCTGAGTTCCAAAAAGTAGACAAATGTGATTATCCACCACTCAGAACAGAAGTTTACAATATTTTTTAATCTATCATGTATTTTCTCTTCTCCGTTTATCAAAATATAACCCAGTATTTAACTTACAACAAATGTCAATCTTCTATAACTTTTTCCAAATACACAAGTCTGATTTAGTTGTTCCTTTTCCTTTTTTAGAATCTTTCTAATATCCTATTAGGGCATCTGTTTCTTTTCCTCTTTTATCATAATTGCATCTTTATACCTCTTTTATCATAATTGCATCTTTATACCTCCAAATATTCTTGGAGTCTGTAACTTCGAATCCATGGAAGAAAGACAACCAAACCAAACAACTAAGCTGTCAGACCCTGCCTTGTGCCTTCACTGGGGTTTTCTGCACTCACTGGAGACATGTTGTGAGAGGAGCAAGAATGAACTGCTGTCTTGTTCAACCCACGGTAATGTCCCAAGAATGTGCTGGACTGGTCTAGTTCTACTTCTCAAGCTGATGTTAAGATAATTTAATTTTTTTCCAAATCTAAAAGGATTTGTGCTCTTATAGAGTCAATCTAGACCCCACAATGGCTTCTCTGGGTGAGTTCCCTGAATAAAGTTGGAGGAATCTACTGAGACAATGACCTAAGGAAGTGAAACCATGATGTTGTCAAGATACATCCTCTCAGTTTATACATTCAGTAGCATTTTAATAAAAACAATCTACAATTTTTAGAACTTAAAAACATTCTAAAATGTGTAGAAGTAAAAATGTGAGACAATGGCTGAGAATGAACTCAAAAAAGAAAATAGGAACATGATACAATTAAATATATATAAAAAAATGATGATATGACTTCATCTGGGTAACAGATCAGAAATAAATAGAAAATATACAAAGAGACTCATAAATACATAAAGACATAGGCAATGATTTGGGTCACATTTCTAATTAAAGTAAGTTTTGCTATAAAACTTGTTTTAGAAAGGGAACTTTGTTCCAATGCAACTGATATATTACAAAATAATTTGAACATGATGCAAATTTCCCATTTGCTTACGTGTTATTTTAGACTAGAAAGGCACTTAATGAATGCAGTGAGCTGTACCCAGCAGAATGGAAGCTCATGAAAGTATTTAAAACACACTCACACACACATTTAAATTTTCAGCTACCTTAGTTCGTATACGTAATGATCCACCCATACACATTTGGTATTTGGAGCTTTTCAAATGATTTTAGAAATCCTGCCTTCTATTACTTCACAACACCTAAGCTGCAACCCTTTCTATGATCACCTCTACAAAATACAAATGTTTTTGCTAAGTGTCATATTTATGATGTATTTATGTTTAACTAGTCAACATGGATAAGAATATGTCACTGTCTTTCATTACATTTCTATTTTTGTGTTTTGTGATAAGACTATGTCACTGTCATTCATTATATTTCTATTTTTGTGTTTCCTAATTATGATGAGGTTTTCTAGTGTTTTTTTCTAACCCTATTTTTCCAATAAACATGTTTTTTTATTGGTAATTTTGTATGCCACAATGGTTTTTAGGAATGCATGTACTGTATTATAACTGAACTAACTACATGTGTTTCATGGAATTGGTTATTGAGTCTATTAAATTAGATATCTAAATAATACTATAGGCACCAATATTCAAGTAAAATCCCTGTGACTAAATTATTAAGTAATAAAAAGGAATTAAAGGAAATAGATCAAACAAAACAAAGCAAAACAAAAAGTATTATGTGATATATGAAATTGTATTTTCAGATCCAAGGTAGGAAAATAAGACACATAGAAAACAAACACACATATAAACATCCACACACATGCACACAGTCACTACTTTCTAAGGAAGACACAAGCCCAGATGGCATAAAAGCAAAGATTGATAAAATTGACAACCTAAAATTAAAATCTGACATGAGTTAAAAAAGACTCTGTAATCAAAATTAAAATATAAGGGATAAGCTCAAAGACATTTAAAAAAAATGATTACCACAGTTTAAAATAATTCAGTTATAAGATAAAGAAAAGTTATAAAATGAACATCTTCCCTCCAAAATGAACATAAATGCCTAATGAACATATGATAAGGTATGTTTCCTAGCAGACTACACAAAAGGAAATCTTTTTATATCATTAACTAGGCAAAAGGCCAATTAAACAATGAAATAACAGTTTAAGCCATCAAATGAACGATCATGAAATGATTCCTAATAATTACTTTTAACAATGTCTAAGAATATTAATTAGCAGTGTCTGAATCATTAGTGTGAGTATTATTCTAACCATTTTAGACAGGTATTGGTAGTGATACAGAAAATCTATAATTATGAATGTATCCTGTAGATGTAGCAACATATATCCATAAATATAGAGATATAACACTAGTGTTTAATAATTGCTGATAATGAAAAAAGTTGTAAAACCAATCATCAAGAAAGGAATATTTGCTTAGATAAGTCTATGGTCACATACTGGAATACTATCAGGTTATAAATATTATGGATTAAATCTATGTACAGTGATTAAAAAAAAATCCTAAAAAATTTAATTACTATAAAAGGGAAAAAAAACATACAAAATTCAAAAAGTTGGATGTGATATTTTTAAACTAAACTAAAACACATAAATACTGTTTATTTTTATGTGGTAGGTAGAATAATTGTGCCCCCAAAGATGTTAATCCTTACACTGAAATTTATGGTTATGTTACCTCTCATGATGAAAGCGAATTAAGGTTACTGATACAATAGAGGTTGTTAATTTGAAATGAAGATTCTGGGTTATCCTTTCAGGGCCAGTGTAGTCACTTGAATCTTTAAATGTGGATGAAAAGTCATTCTCTGGTTTTTTGAAAGCCAGGGAAGATGGTAGTGGGAAAAAAACTAGCCCTACCCATTCTACCTTTGACAATGGAAGAAGGGTACCATGGGCCAAGGAATGAAAATAGCCTCTAGAAGTTGGAAAACACAAAGAAGCAGATTCTCCCCTTGAATGCCCAAAGAGGAATGCAGCCCTGTCAATACCTTTATTTTAGCCAGTGAGATCCCTGTCTAAACTCTCATACAGAATCATAAGATGATAAATTTGT
The DNA here is from genome assembly GCA_963574655.1 of Perodicticus potto. Taxonomy (NCBI): domain Eukaryota; kingdom Metazoa; phylum Chordata; class Mammalia; order Primates; family Lorisidae; genus Perodicticus; species Perodicticus potto. The sequence goes on along the minus strand of CAUYRH010125591.1, from coordinate 6,238 downwards.
GTTGTTTAAACCATTAAGGTTGTGGTGATTTCTTATAAGTATAGAAAACTAACACTCTTGAAACTATAAAACTGCCTAAAGAAAATACCAAACAGGCTGTAAAATGTTTTCTATAGGAGCTGAAATGATATTTGGCAAAGTCTTGAGAAATGGATAACATTAAAGTGTGATATCAAAGAACAAATATAGTCATTAGCATGATTTAATGTATAATTGAAAATGGAATGATATGATATGAACTCAATTTTATGTTTATACAAAATTTTCCCTTGCAACTTAGTGTTTTATGCCACTAAGAAACAACTGCTCAATGCAACCAATTGTAGAGGAATGTAGCACCAGTGTTAATGACCTCGGTGTTACTCCTTTGTATGGTAACACCATCTGCTTTGGAAATATGAAGTTGCATGATGCTTCCTTGATTTTGTGCATTTTATGTGTCCTCTCAGGGAATTCTTTTTCCATTTCTAAATTTAAGATGTAAACATTTCTTTTCCCTCTTCTAATAATACACTGAAGATGAAGGCCTAACAATCAAGTTAATGAATTTATCCTAAAAAAAAAAAAGCCCTGCATACCTCATTGCTGAGTATCACTAGGTTCACCTTTGAGGCTCTCCCTTAGGAAGCGATACACTAAATGCAAGCTCCTAGTCTACCCTTCAAAATAATCTTTTCACTTTTTTTCTGCAATGGGCGTCAGAGCTATCACATGTTACTCTTAATGTCCTTAATGCCATCAAAATCTCTTTTTTTCTATATTATCTTTATCTTTGGGTAAAGAAGAAAGTCATTAGGGGGCAGAGCAGGTGAGTATGGAGAATATTCCAACATAGTTATTTGTTTACTGACTAAAAATGCCCTCACAGGGCTAAGGCGCCTGTGGCTCAAGCAGCTAAGGTGCCAGCCACATACACCTGAGCTGGTTGGTTAGAATCCAGCCCGGGCCACCAAACAACAATGACGGCTGCAACCAAAAAATGGCCAGGTGCTGTGGCAGGCTCCTGTAGTCCCAGCTACTTGGGAGGCAGAGGCAGGAGACTCGCTTCAGCCCAGGAATTGGAGGTTGCTGTGAGCTGCCAGAGCACTCTATCCAGGGGACAGCTTGAGGCACTGTCTCACACACACACAAAAAAATGCCCTCACAGATAGTACTCTGTGAGCTGGGGCATTATTATGATACAAGAGATGTCAGTTTGGGGCCAAGATTTTCAGTTAAGGTTTGCCTGGTTCTCTTATGATGTTTGCTTGGTCTGTTATGTTTCTCATAATCGATCAACAATTTTGACACACAACTTGACAAATTTTTGCAGTGTTTTTATCAGTTCTGCTGATTATTGGCCACCCTGATCCCTCTTCACCAGTGACACTTTCCCACCCCTCAGAGAAATGTATGTTTAATCCATTGGTACATTGCCCTTTTCTTCATGATGTTATCACCATAAACTTGGACTAACATGTCCCTGATGTCACTTCCACCCTTGCCAAATTTAATAAGAAATTTACAAATGTTTATTCATTGCTCTAATTCAGGCTCTGAAATTCTTGTTAAAGTACACAAAAACATGCAATAACAATCACAAATGCCACTCAGCAAGATATCACCATATCTTGACATGAACAAAACTATAAGATAATGATATACCATGGTTATGAACTTTGCTGAGTTGTTTTTACAGTGCTGCCAACATAAGTGGACAGTGGTTCAGTTGGTGAACTTACTTGTGGAACCTGTGTGAAAATATATCTCTTAATGAAATACGAGAAGATAAGGTTAATCTCTACCTTGCACACATGCATGAAAGGCAAATTTGACTCTTGTTGGAAAGTTCTAGGATCTTTGGGGGAGACTAGGGTTTGGTCTTTTGATCTTCACAGCTATCCTAAAGGTTCCCATGAACATGCTTTGGTTTGAACCTCATGCTATTCCAGCCCAGGGAATCTTTCAAGCATTTATGTATTTTCTTTTACAATTATTTAAATGCAACACTTATTTTCTTTCTCTCTGTCTGGATGTGAATTCGATAATGACATTTTGTACTTTGAGTTGATGCTTTAATGTAATGAGAACCTTGATTTTTCAGTCAGAAAAATATAACCACAAAGAATTAAGGAGATAGATAGATAGATAGATAGATAGATAGATAGATAGATAGATAGATAGATAGATATATATATAAATGATAGAGACTTGAGAATCTTGAGAGGGAGTTAAAACATTTTGCATGTAGAAGGAATGTAAATAATTGGGGACGAGAGGGCAAATGCTGGTAAACAAACCCAAAGGTGACCTCTGAAGATCCTGGCCTCCTTGTATTCATATCCTTGTATAATCCCCTCTCCTGAGTGTGAGTGATCTGTTGAGAGAGGATACTCCAGAAGGGGGGAGGTCTCAGAGAACAGGTCTTCTCAAGGAGACCACAAGGATACACCTGCAGGGTCCTCTCCAAGGTGACTCAGCTCTTGGGAATTTGTAAACTTCACTTCCTGGAACTGCGAAATTTCCATTTCTGTGAAATCTGTAGTTTTGTGGGGACTGGAATAGCATTTCCTGCTTAATTCAAACTGGCCAATGAGAAAGGTACCTGTGGGTTGGAGCTTTTTGACTATAGATGAAAAGGGAACAACCAAGCCAGTCGGGGAGTGAGGCCATTTGGAATTCTTCTATGCCATAGCTCCCAGTTGGTGAATAAAGCTCTTCCTTTTATAAACATGGTGTTTGGGTGTTCTTTCTCTCTGTTGGGCTTCGCCTTCCTGCAATACTGTGACTTGCTTTTAACCAATAGAATATGGTCAAGATGAAGGTGTATCACTCTTATGATTACATTATATATGATTCATAGCATCCAATTTTCAAAAACTCTGAGTATGGAGGGAGAAAACTAGAAACTAGTATCTCATTATGGCTTTCAATATTATTTTTCCTTTTCTTAGAGATTTGAGAATTTTACCATATATACTATTATTTAGCATACCAAGTCTTAGAGAGACCCATGCATATTTGTGTTTCTATTGTGTTTCTGGGTGATTCATGAATTTTTCCAAATCATCTTAGATTTTATATTTTGTTTATTTTTTTTTCAATTACAAATACTGTTGTAGAGGAAATTGGGCCCTGATCTTTAGCCTAAGACTTTCTTCCTGCTTGAAAGACCTGAAGAATCATAAGAATGGCATGTGAGTTGTGTTTGTGCAAGAGGTCAAGAAAACTGGCCTCCAAGGGAGAATGAACAGGTAAGGTGTGTCAATACCCGGCCTAGTGGCTATGGTAAAGATTCTCTAGATTCCAAAAGTCTCTTTATGCCTAAGGTCAGAGATTTTGCAAAACAAATTGGAGACAATCTGACACTTTCCCTATCCCCCCTTTTTAATGCTGATGTCTGATAAGTAATTTTTAACTACGTTTTCCTGTTTTGTGATAATAAATACTAACCCGAGGTTTACTGGGGAAGGTTCCTCGCGGAGTTCCTCAGTCTCCCGGCATAGACTTTGTGTCAAGCCTCTTCATTCCTCCACCAAGACCCTTTACTTTGGTGACCCTAAACCCCTTCATACCATGATAGGCTGTTATTTATCTGTTGATTTTTATTTAGGTATTCTTCTTTTATAGAAATCCATGATTTTGATGAAATCAAATGTACTATATTTATTTATTTGCTTACACATTCATATATTTATTTATCCTTTTTCTGGAGTCCTTTTTTGAAATTTGCTATAGTACTAGGCCACATAGATTCTAAATAGTTATGCAGTAAATATTAATAGTGTAATTTTACCTTTCAAATATAAATCTTTAATATACATGAACTCCTCATCTACATATATTACAAAATTTTAAATGGACATCAATTTTATTTTTCGCTCTATGAAATTTTATCCACATCACCTATAAAATATTACTTTGGTAATCTATTTATGATCAAGTCTTCAAAAAACAGGTTTAGTTTCTGAGTTCTCACTTCTATTAGTGAATTTATTGATTCTTATTCCTGTCTCTTACTCTGGCTTTATTGTGTCTATTTTAAACTCAACTACTTTCCTCTCCCCCATCTTTTACCAATGAGAAAATTAATGTAGCTTCTTATAGATCTTTATTATTCCATTATAATTTTAATCATTTTATTTTATTTTTAATTAATTTATTTATTCATTTATTTTTTCTTTCTTTTTTTTTTTTTTAATTAAATCACAGCTGCATACATTAGTGCAACCAAGGGGTAAAATGTGCTGATTTCATATACAATCTGAAATGTTGTCATCAAACTGTTTAACAGCCTTCATGGCATTTTCTTTTCTTTTTTTTTCCCCCAGTGGTAAGACAGAATTTATTTACAGAAAAGAATACAGAAAACACTAACGCTCCTGGAAGAAAGAGAGAACTCAAGTGGTGAGAGAAAAGCTCTCTCTCTTTCTCTTCCAGTCTTTCCCCATCTCCCCCTTTAGGTTTTTAGTCTCGGGGTATATATAGGTGTATGGGTTCCTTGGCCAGGAAATGAATGAACACAGTCCCTTCCGCCGGGGGTGGAGTGGGCAAGGTAAATGAATGTATCAATGAACGAACACAGTCCTTTCCACAGGGGCAAAGTGAATGAATGTATCAATGGAATTGAGGGTTAGGAAATTCACATGTAATTGACGTAGGCATAGAAATGGGGGTTCCATATTTAGTCCTTAGTGTAAAGTGAAGGACACTCTAAGGCACAGGTGTCTCCTTGGCAGTTGTCTGGCCTTTTTGGCTATTGGAGCCTCCGGTGGGGGTTGGAGGTCCCCCTCCTTGCCTGTCATCCAGCCTGCTGGTTCTTCAGCTGGCTGCCACAGCACTGACACTGCCAAGGAGGAGGAGGCAGGTCCACCAGCTCCACTGAGCTGACTAGGGCACCAAATGTCCTGCATCAACTCTCCCTCTCTGAGTAGAAACTCTAACTGCTGTTAGGGAAAAAGAGCGAAGACTCAATCTAACTGCTTCCTGCTGAATCGGGTGATGATAGAAGGGGGTAGTTACCATGCTGTTTTGATCACTATTCATTTATTCTAGAGTCTCAGGTCTGGTAGCACGAACCCTCCTGCTTTGTTTTTATTTCTGAGTAATGTCTTGGCTATTCGAGGTTTTTTCTGATTCCATATAAAATGAAGTATTATTTTTTCGAGATCTTTAAAATATGACAATGGAGCTTTAACAGGAATTGCATTAAAATTATATATTGCTTTGGGTAATATAGACATTTTAACAATGTTGATTCTTCGCAGCCATGAGCATGGTATGTTTTTCCATTTGTTAACATTTTCAGCTATTTCTTTTCTTAAAGTTTCATAGTACTCTTTATAGAGATCTTTCACATCCTTTGTTAGGTTAAACTCCCAAATATTTCATCTTCTTTGGCACTCCTGTGAAAGGAATAGATTCCTTGACTGTTTTTTTGGCTTGGCTATTGTTGGTATATATAAAGGCTACAGATTTATGGGTGTTGATTTTGTAGACTGAGACATTGCCGTATTCCTTGATCACTCCTAAAAGTTTTGTAGTAGAATCCCTGGTGTTTTCCAGATATACAATCATATCATCTGCGAAGAGTGAAAGTTTGATCTCTTCTGACCCTATGTGGATATGCTTGATTGCCCTTTCTTCCCTGATTGCAATGGCTAAAACTTCCATTACTATGTTGAAGAGCAGTGGAGACAATGGGCAACCTTGCCTGGTTCCTGATCTAAGTGGAAATGGTTTCAATTTAACTCCGTTCAATACGATATTGGCTGTGGGTTTGCTGCAGATGGTCTCTAACAGTTTAAGAAATGTCCCTTCTATACCAATTTTTTAAAGTGTTCTGATCATTAAGGGATGCTGGATATTGTCAAAAGCTTTTTCTGCATCAATTGAGAGAATCATATGGTCTTTATTTTGTAATTTGTTTGTGTGCTGTATTACATTTATAGATTTATGTATTTTGAACCAGCCTTGAGACCCTGGGATAAAGCCCACTTGGTCATGGTGTATAAATTGTTTGATGTGTTTTTAGATTCTGTTTGTTAGTATCTTGTTAAATATTTTTGCATCAATATTCATTAGTGATATTGGTCTATAGTGTTCTTGTCTATAGTGTTCTTTTCTTGTTGGGTCTCTCCCTGGTTTAGGGATCAAGGTGATATTTGCTTCATAGAATGTGTTGGGTAGTATTCCTTCTTTTTCTATATTTTGGAAGAGGTTTAGTAATATAGGTACAAGTTCTTCTTTAAAGGTTTGG
>CAUYRH010125590.1:0-29159 GCA_963574655.1 Perodicticus potto | reverse complement strand
TGTGAAATAAGCCAAGCACAGAAAGACAAATCTCACATGATCTGACTAATATTTGGGAGCTAAGTATTAAAAACAATTGATCTCATGGAGACAGAACAGAATGACAGTTACCAGAGACTGAGAAGGGTAGTGGGGAGGGAGGATAAGTTGGGGATGGTTAATGAGTGCAAAAAGATAGACAGAATGAACAATATTTGATAGCACAACAAAGTTACTATAATCAATGATAAGTTAGGGTATACTTTAAATAAGTAGGAATGGAATGTTCCTAACACAAAGAAGAGATAAACGCTTGAGGTGATGGATACGCCCTGACTCGATTACTTCATATTGTACATGTATGCCTATATCAAAATATTACATATAGCCTACAAATGTACATAACTACATATTATGTTCCCATAATACTTAAACATTTTTTGAAACAAGAAAATAATAAATTGCCTCTTTGCCTACTTGCCCTGGCAATGGAGGCCCATTGGCTATCTATGGCAAATGCATCCTGCTTTGTAAGCTTTCTTACTCTGTAAACCTATCTTTCTTCTTCTTCTTCTTTTTTTTTTTTGGTAGAGACAGAGTCTCCCTTTTTCGCCCTCAGTAGAGTGCCGTGGCGTCACACAGCTCACAGCAACCTCCAACTCCTGGGCTTAGGCCATTCTCTTGCCTCAGCCTCCCGAGTAGCTGGGACTACAGGCGCCTGCCACAACACCCAGCTATTTTTCTGTTTTGCAGTTCGGCAGAGGCCAGGTTTGACCCCGCCATCTTCGGTATATGGGGCCAGCGCCCTACTAGATGAGCCACAGGTGCCGCCCTCTTTCTTCTTTTTTTATTAAATCATAGCTGTGTACATTAATGCAATTATGGGGTATAATGTGCTGGTTTTATATACAATTTGAAATACTTCCATCAAACTGATTAACCTAGCCTTCACCACATTTTCTTAGTAATTGTGTTAAGACATTTACATCTACAGTTAGTAGATTTAACTTATACCCTTGTAAAATGCACTGTAGGTGTGGTCCCACCAATTACCCTCCCGCCCCCCGTCCCTCTCCGTCCTCTCCTCTGTCCTCTTAATCGTGGGCGATAGTTGGGGGATAGCTTTCATATGAAAGTGTGGGTGTTTATAGATTGATTTCATAGCAGGGCTGAGTACATTGGATACTTTTCTTCCATTCTTGCGATACTTTGCTAAGAAGACTGTGTTCCAGTTCCATCCATGTAAACATGAAAGAGATAAAGTCTCCATCTTTTTTAAGGCTGCATAATATTCCATGGTGTACATATACCACAATGTATTAATCCATTCATGGGTCAATGGGCACTTGGGCTTCTTCCATAGCAATTATGAATTGGGCTGCAATAAACATTCTGGTGCAAATATCTTTGTTATAAAGTGATTTTTGGTCTTCTAGATATATACCTAGTAGAGGAATTATGGGATCAAATGGCAGGTCTATTTTTAGATCCCTAACTGATCTCCAAACATCTTTCCAAAAGGAACATATTAGTTGCATTCACACCAGCAGTGCAGAAGTATTCCCTTTTCTCCACATCCATGCCAACATCTCTGGTTTTGGGATTTTGTGATGTGGGCTAATCTTACTGGAGTTAGATGATATCTCAAAGTGGTTTCGATTTGCATTTCTCTGATGATTAAGGATGATGAGCAGTTTTTCATTTGTCTGTAGGCTCTTTCTTTTTGTCAATAAATTTAGTTTCATGCTTGACTTTAAAACAACAATTAAATTAATAAACCTGTAGCAAGATTAACAAAGATAAAAAAGATCACAAATTGCCAATATAAAAAATAAAACATGGGTGAGATGACATCTCATTGTAGTTATAATTTGCATTTCTATGATGACTAACATAACATGAGGGAATACTATAAACAACTGTATGTGTATGTTAATGAATTCAAAAACTTAGAAGTGAATCAATTCTTCAAATCCACAAACATCACACTTAATCATATAAAGCAGGTAACATGACTAGTACGATAACCACTAGAGAAAAGAAGTGCTTTTTGTAATCAAAGGTTCCTAAATGATTTCAATAGAGAATTCTACCAAACATTTTAAAAGAATTAACACCATTTTTATACAATCTGTTCCAGAAAATAGCAGAGGTGGGAACACTTTCCAACTCATTTTATGAGACTGATATTATCCAAATACCAAAAACCATACAAAGACAGTGCTAGAAAAAGAAAGAAAAGAACAATTACAGAACAATATTTCCCATGAACAAAAAAATCCTCAATAAAATATTAGCAAATCCAGGAATTTAACATAAAAATAATTATACATCAAGACCAAGTGGAAATTTATTCTAAGAATGCAAATTTTGTTCAACATTTGAAAATAAATTGCTGTAATAGAATGTATCAACAGGCTTGAAAAAGAAAATCATACAATCTTATTAGTTTATGTAGAAAAAACTTTTTATTTTATTTATTCATTTATTTTTTACAGTAGCCTTTTATTTTTAATACCTATCATGCCATGAATCCATAGGGAAAAGTTTCCAGCAGCTCAGATAGGCTCCTTTCCATTGAATGTGACAAAGCTTACTATGCCTATTATGCCATGAATTCATGAGGAATGGGTTCCAGCACCTTATGTTCCTGTTCCACTGGTTCTCTTGGTTCCCCTGTGTGCTATGCTGTACACCTATTATGCCATGAATTCATGGGGAATGGGTACCAGGAGCTCAGGCTCCTTTCCATTAGTTCTCACAAAGTGGGCTTGTCTGGGTAGAGCTGGCTGGTGCTTCAGTTGAACCCAGATACCTTTCTCTTTGTCTTCCTTCTTTTTCTGATAATTTTCCTTCACACATTTTAGGAAACTATCTTAGCTCTTAGAGTGCTTAATATACTCAATACGAACATTAATCCTTTTGGCAAGAATCTTGCCCTTAACTTGTTTGTTTACAACAGTGCCAACAGCATGCTGGGTAACACTGTTGACTCTCCCAGTTTTGCCATGGTAACATTTGTGTGGCATGCCTTTTTGAACAGTACCCATTCCTTTGATGTCTACAAGATCACCTTTCTTATAGATTCACATATATGTGGCCAAAGGAACAACTCCATGTTTTCTAAAGGGCCTAGAGAACATGTATCAGGTGCCTCTCCTCTTTCCCTTTGTGTTTGTCATTTTGGTGATTTACTGGAAGATGGTATCTCTGGCCAAAGGCGCTAGAAAAAGCTTTTTTTAAAAAATGTTTCCGAGACAGAATCTCACTCTCTTCTCTGGGTAGAGGGCCAGGGCATCATCATAGCTCACAGCAACCTCAAAGTCTTAGGCTCAAGCAAGAGGTCCTGCTTCAGCCTCCTAAGTAGCTGGGACTATAGGCAAGCACCACCACACCTGGCTATTTTTCTACTTTTAGTAGAGAGAGTGTCTTGCTCTTGCTGAAAAAGTATCAGCAATCATAATAAAAATGAAGAGCTTAAATTCCTCTATCATAACAGAAAGCTATTATGGGCTCTTTGATATACTAAGGGGCATAAATGTCAGAAATAATAACATTCTTTGAGCTTCAGAGAAGTTAGAAAAAGAAAATATATCAACAATAAATGAATGGTCAAAGATGTGTTATAAAAATTCTATCTAAACCTAAGCAATGGTAATATCAGACAAAATTAAATTTGAGTTTAAAAAATGAGAGGCTGGACATGATCACTCACACCTATAATCCTAGTGCTTGGAGAGGCCAAGCCAGAGGATGGCTTGAGGCCAGGAGTTTGAGACCAACCTGGAGAACACAGTAAGACCCCATCTCTACAAAAGAATAAAAAATTAGTTGGGCAAGGTGGCACAAGCCTATAATCTCAGCTATTTAGAAGACTGAAGCAGTAGGATTGCTTGAGCCCAGAAGTTTGAAGTTGTAGTGAGCTATGACAACGCCATTGCAGATTAGATGAGAAAAAAAATCTAGGTCAGCATTAAAATTCACCAAAAAGCATATGGTAAAATTGAACATTCATTCTTGCTAACCACCTTAGCAAACATAATAAAAACTTTTCTTCAGACAATAAAAAGAAACCTATAGAAAAACAGGTTTCTGTAAGAAAGGAACAGGAAGCATCACTCATATTAGTGAAATAAATGTCGTAAGGATTCCTATTAATGTCAAGATATTTAAAAGATGATCATTATGACTGCCATAACGTCACTTTGCCCTTGAAGACGTAGCTGATGCAATAAGAAAAGAGTGATATTATTGTCTCCCTAAAAGATCCAAAGTATGCCTAGTAAGATAGTTGAATAACTATCTCATACAAAACATACAAGTACAAGATAAACATCAAAAACTCAATAGCTTTGCTATGTCAATTACACTCACACATCACTTAACAATGAGAACCGGTTCTGAGGAATGCATCATTAGGTGATTTCACCATTGTGCAAACATAGAACCCTAGATGGTATAGCCTGTTGCTCCTAGGCTACTAATCTGCACAGCACATGACTGTACTGAATACTGCAAACAACTATAACACAATGGTAAGTATCTATGTATCCAAACATAGAAAAGGTATAGTAAAAACACAGTGTAAAAGAAAAAAATGATATACCTGTACAGGGCACTTACCATGAATGGAAGTTGCTCCAGGTGAGTCAGTGAGTGAGGAGTAAGTGAATGTGAAGGCCTACGACATTCCTGTACTTACTGTAGACTTGATAAATGCTGTCCACTGAGGCTACACTAAATTTATTTTTTTAAATTTCCTTCTCCAATAATACCCTTAATTTCCTGTTAACTTTTCACTTTAAACTTTTTAATTTTAAAAAACTTTTTGACTCTGGGCAGCACCTGTGGCTCAAGGAGTAGGGTGCTGATCCCATATACCAGGGGTGGCGAGTTCAAGCCAGACCCTGGCCAAAACTGCCAAAAAAAAAAACAAAAAAAAACTTTTTGACTCTTTTGTAATAACATTTAACGTAGAACACACATTGTACAGCTATACAAAAATATTTTCTCTTATTCTCATATATCTTTTTTTTTTTTTTTGAGACAGAGCCTCAAGCTGTCACCCTGGATAGTGTGCTGTGGCATCATAGCTTACAGCAACCTCCAATTCCCGGGCTCAAGTGAGTCTCTTGCCTCCGCCTCCCAAGTAGCTGGGACTACAGGCACCCGCTACAACACCTAGCCATTTTTTGGTTGCAGCCGTCATTGTTGTTTGGCAGGCCCGGGCTGGATTTGAACCCACCAGCTCAGGTGTATGTGGCTGGCACCTTAGCCCGTTGAGCCACAGGCACCGAGCCTCATATATCTTATATATACAGAGCATGCCCAAAAATGCATACACATTTTAAGAAAGGTAAAAGCTATATTAAAATTGCAATACTCAACTCATATTTGACATTTGCAAATAAGAGAGATACAAGATACAATATATAAGATCACAAATGTTCTTGGTATACAGGAGTATTATAATTTTAATACAGTTTATTTCTTAAAATGTTTATACATTTTTGGTACCTTCTGTGTATTCTTTTATACATATTTATTCTATAAGTATTTTGCTATTTTTAATCATTTTTTTGAGACAGAGTCTCATTTTGTCACCCTTGGTAGAGTGCCTTGGTCAGAGCTCACAGCAACGTCAAACTCTTGGGCTCAACAGATCCTCTTGCCTTGGCCTCCCGAGTAGCTGGGACTATAGACGCTACAACACCTGCTGTATTTTTAAAAGTGAGGTCTTACTCTTTCTCAGGCTGGTCTTGAACTCCTGAACTCAAGAAATCCACCCGCCTCAGCTTCCCAGAGGGCTGGGTTTACAGGCGAGAGCCACCACATCCAGCAATTTTTAATTTTTTAATTTAATTTTTTACGTTTTAAATTTGTTTGTTAAAAACTAAGCCACAAACACTCACATTGGTCTAGGCCCAGGCCTACACAGGGTCAGATCATCAACCTCACTGTCTTCCACCTCCACATCTTGTCCCAGTGGAAGGTCTTCAGGGCAATAACACACATGGAGCTGTCACCTCCTATGACGATAATGCCTTCTTCTGGAACACCTCCCAAAGGACCTGCCTGAGATTGTTTACAATTAGCATTTTTTTTAGTAAGTAGAGGAATGCACTCTAAAATAATAGTTTATATAGTAAATATATAAACTAGTAACATAGTTGCTTATTATCATTATCAAATACTATGTACTGCACAAAATTATATGTACTAGACTTTTATATGACTGGCAGTGCAGTATATTTGTTTACATCAGCATCATTCACAAACACATGAGCAATATATTGTGCTACAACATTAAGATGGCTATAATGTCATTAAGGACAGGAATTTTTTGGCCCCATTATAATCTTAAGGGACCACAATCATATATACAATATGTCATTGATCAAAATGTCATTATGCAGTGTATGACTGTATAATCAAATAGAAACTATAAAAATAAAATACTCCACTAACAATGGAAGCAAATCTATTTTAAAACCTAATAATTTTAACAAGAAATTGATAAGACTTTCATTAAAGAAAATATAAAACTTCATCAAAGAAAATCTGAAGGAGTGAACAAATACAACAAGTTACTGGATGAGAAGACTCAATATCATAAATACTTTGGCTTTCCCCAACAAAATAATGAAATATTCAGTGTTTTATAATTCTGTGTTTTGCACCTCAATGTCACCTCCTCATTGAGGCTATCCCTCACCACCCTACTAAAAAGTATCTTGTCCCCTGACTTAGTCCATTTTGTGTTGCTATGCCAGAATACTTGAGACTGGGTAATTTATCAAGAGAGGAGGTTTATTTAGCTCACAATTCTGTAGAGTGGGAAGTTCAAGGGCATGGCCTTGGCTTCTGGAGAGGACTTTAGTGCTGCATCACAACATGGCAAAGTCAAAAAGAAAGCAGAAGGCCAGGCATGGTGGCTCACGCCTATAATCCTAGCACTCTGGGAGGCTGAGATGGGTGGATCTCTGGAGCTGAGGAGTTCGAGACCAACCTCAGCAAGAATGAGACCCTGTCTCTACTAAAAATAGAAAAACTATCGGGAGTCATGGTAGGTGACTATAGTTACAGCTACTTGGGAAGCTGAGGTAAGAGGATCACTTGAGCCCAAGAGTTTGAGGTTGCTGTGAGAAATGAAGCCACAGCACTCTACTCAGGGCACCATAGTGAAAGTCTGTCTCAAAAAAAAAAAAAGCAGACACATGAGAAGACAGGAAAACCTGAGGGGCATACTGGCTTTATAGGAATTTACTCCCACAGCAACTAATCCATTTTTGTGAGCACTAACCCATTCTTGCAAGAGTGAAAACAAACTTGCTACCACAAGGACACCAAGCCATTCATGGGAGATCTGTCTCCATGACCCAAACACCTTCCACTATGTCCCAACACCAGCATAATAGGGCTAAAATTTCAAAATGAGTTTTGGTGAGGACAAACAAACCAAAACCAAATAGATGGAAGCCAATCTAATATCATGAATGTTACATTAATCAGGTGGATAAAAATATCTCCGATTGTATGGGAAGCCCGCACACTGTACTCCAAGCCTGAATCATTGTACACAATTATGACTTAATAAAAAATAATAAAAAAATAAAAATAAAAAAATAAAACCATGTGGTCCCTTATATCCAAACCATAGCATCCCCCTCTTTTGTTATACTGTATCCCCTCAATTTGTTCTATTTTTCTTTATAAATAATATAAAGTTCTAACTTTATGTTACATATTTATCAACTTTCTTTTTTATGTGTTGTCTTCCTTTATTTGAAGTAAGCTGCATGGGGCACATTCTTTTTTTTTTTTCTTTTTATTCACCATGATATGCCCAGCTGTAAGAACAGTGCCTAGTACATAGTCAAAACTCAATAAATAATTGTTGGATGAATGAATTAAGGACAGACATATTACTTTCATGTAATTCAGCTAGATTAACAAAGTGTCAAGGAGGAAAAATCTTAAGGGGATCTGCTTCAGGGAAGAAATAAGGTATGTTTGTAATTTGCACATCCATAATGAGAGGCAGTTGAAAATAATTGATATCATTTTATTCTCTTAAGTATTTAACCTCTTATTCTTGAGTATCATAAAAATTGTTTTGGTGGTGTCCAGCTGAATAAAAATTTACTCTACAGAGATGAAGCCTGTAATTATTTACTTTCATAGTTTTCCTATGAATTCATATCTTGATTCATGTTATCAAATCTGTGCAGTAATTTTCTTAACTTAGTAAGTAGGAAATTGTTGATTCATAGCTCTTTATTTCTGACATCCCATCTTAATCCTACATTACTTGATTGTCAGCATCTCTATTCTATTTTTTTTTTTTTGAGACAGTCTCACTTTGTTGCCCTCGGCAGAGTGCTGTACCATCATAGCTCACAGCAACCTCAAACTCTTGGGCTCAACGGATCCTCTTACCTCAACCTCCCGAGAAGCTGGGACTACAAGCACCTGCCACAACGCCTGGCTATTTTTTAAAGAAGGGGTCTCACTCTGGATCAGACTGGTCTCTAACTCCTGTGCTCAAGCAGTCTGCCCACGTGGGCCTCCCAGAGTGCTAGGATTACAGGCGTGAGCCACTGGCCCGGCCTAGCATCTCTATGCTAAATAGTGTAAAGGCATTCTTTATCATGGTGCTCTAGGCAAGGGGAAACCAAAACTTCATGCTTTTCTCTGATATCTGATATCAAGAAAACCCTCATTTCTCCAGTAGGAATGAATGGGAAAGCTTATTCAATGGTCAATAATTATTTCTATGCTCTGTATGCCCTTTGGCATCTCTTCCAGGACATGTCAGTCAAAGGGACTTTTTAACTTCAATATGAAAGGGTCACTTCTATAATTTTTCCTGTGATAAAAATGGGACACTTTTGAATCCCTTGACTAATGGTCTAAGTACATGAGCCTTTAAATCAGGGTAGGGGAAAAAAGAGGTAGAATGAAGATATATACTAGGAAAGTTATATATAGCAAAGCTTGTGTTTAAGAAAAAAAGCTGCCAATGAGAAACAGACACACGGGGCATCACTCATTCTGTATCATTTTCTAGGGCTGAATGCTGTGCTTCAGGAAGCTTACACACCAGTGTGCTTCATAAGCCATCCATCTTCTCGGCAGGCTTTAACAGTTTCCAGAGTATTCATTTCTGTTTGATGCACTCTCAGTCCTCCATTCCACTCATATTTGTTCTCTCCACTCAACATTGCTTTGAAATATGATCTCCACCTTCTCTCCTTACCTATCTCTTACCTACCCTTCTAAGTACAGATCAAGCCTCACCTCTCTTGTACCCTTCTCTGACCTTACCCCCAGGGATCACTGTTTTCTCTGAACTCCCAAATCACTTCTCAGGGACAATACACAGTGATCAAGTCAGTGTAAGGACTGCAAATAAAATGTATTGTCCCTGCCCTTCACCTCATGTCAACCTGCCCAAGGGGTTTCATTTAGGCATATGAAACAAAACAAAAATATACCATAGTAAAAAAGTCATTACAGTAATTTGTTAATTGTGTGAGAATTTAGACAGGGGAGAAATCACTGAGACCCGAAGTAATTTTAAAAGGATTTGTCAAGGAGACACTTGAGCTAAGTCTAAAGGAATAAGTAGGATTTAGAGGCCATTATTAGTGGATAGGACAGAAATAAATGAAGAATTGAGATAGAAAAGAATAAGACATGTTCTAGGAAAAAGAAAAAGGAAAAACTCTGAACTGTATTCTTTAATGTGCCTGATCCTGTTTTCAACAGAGTAGGTACTCAGAAAATATTACTGATTGAATGAACTGAGAAAGGAAACCATATTTTTTTGCTAAGTAATAATCTGTCATTTAGTCAAAACACAAACAGAAAAGAAGGTTCATTTAAGGAAGAATAAAAGCATTAACTTACTACATCACATGAAATAGTAGCCTGTTATCATATCTTACTAACAATATTAATAAGATAAACTAAAAGAACTCAACTTTAAAAATTAGTTGAAATTAATAATAGAAATAGAAATACGATCTTGATCAATAACATTGCTAATAGTGGTTCTCTACTTATATTCACTGGTCTAAAAATGTCAATATTTACATCAATTATCTACAAAAATATGTACAGTAAATTGTAGCATAGCTTCCTTTTATTATAAGCATTGACATTTTTTATTTTGGAAAATGCCTCATTTGAAATAGTGTTCCACAAAGTCTTCTACAAATAAAGACTTATGTACTCAATTAACCATTGGATATATTGTTTCTGTGAGAGCAATGAATGACTACGAAAAGAGCACTTCTTTTTCTGGTTCCCAGAACTACCATTCCACAATTGCTGGAGGCATTATCACAGCATCCTTGAGTAAAGGCTTTTCTCCTGCTGAAATCTGCAACATGTATCAGCAAGAATCAGGATTTCTGCTATGGATTTGTGGGACCCGCTCCCTCATGCCTGGCTTATGAGCAAAAAACTAAACACATAACAGCTTTTTTCCCCTGAGTCTCAGACAACCTGCCTCAACTTTTAAAAACCTAATTATCTGATTGCTTAATTCTATTAATCAAAGAAGCTGGTTTGTGTTTGTGTGGGTGTGTATGCATATGTGTCATGTATACATGAACTGAGAGGGATGTTTACAGACTGTAAAAACACAAGCTTGAAAAGAAAACTAGATCTCAGGGAACATAAACCAACATGTCCAAACCGTGACTGCCTGGGGGGAAGATTGCACATTTCCCCCCACCTTTAAGGAGATCAGTTTCTTCACTCATAAATAACTTTTTGTGGGTCATTAATTAGGCCCTTACACAACGACAAAGAAGTTAATAAGAAAGTTTGCTATTAAATCAGAGATGGGGAAAGAATTATTCTTCACTAAGAAGAGCAAAGCTATTTTCATACATTTAAACAAATGAACTGTTTTGTTGAGTTAAACATAGGTTTAGCTAATTCACACAATGGTACTTGGGAAGAAAAGAAGTTTTTAGTGAAGATTTTTTCTCCTCAAAGAATACTCATGGGGGGAAAATGCAAATGAAATCAAGTTGGAAGAGAAAATTAATATGTACAATTGCTACAATAACCCAGCTAATATTGGTCTCAAAACTCAGTTATGAGAACTATATGAAAGCTGAACACACCTCAATTAATACATGTGAGAGTGAACAGTCTTTCTACTTCCACTTGTACCAAGAACACTTAGTGAAGAGCACACCTAAAATAGCACAGAAATAAGAGATGGACTGAGAACAAAGTTTACAAATTTCCACTCACAGCAAACCATCCTCAACTGCGCCGTTCTCTGAATTCGAGGTAAGCATAAGACACAAAACCCTTCTGGATCATGTCTAGGCGCATCTATTTTTCTTTTTCTCAGATAGGCCAAAGATCCCCAGAATGGCAAAATTTGCCAGTTCTCTGAAAATGTGATGGGGAAAGTACATAGATAACAAATTTGCTTTGACAAGCAACTGATACCTATATGACTGATCATATCGATTTTTCTCCAATTGTGGAATAAGGGTCGTTCTTAGATGTTTAAATATAATTTCTTTCTTCAGTATTTCTTTTTTATTATTATTTTAAAAAATTAGGGGGTTCAACTGTTTTTTGTTACATGGATAAATTGTATCATACTGATGTCAGGGTTTTCAATGTACCTGCCAACAGAATAGTGGACTTCACAGGTAGATTTACCCTGCAACCCCCTCCTACCCTCCTCCCTTCTTAGTTTCCAATGTCCAGTACTGCTCTAACTGAAGACAGAATTGTAGAATTCTGGGGGGGGGGGTTGTTGTTGATGGTGATGGTGGTGGGTTATTGGCTTAGACAAGAGTTATCCAGCTTTCCAGATGACATAGCTCGCAGGGCTACAGTCCTTTCTCTGCTCTCCTACATAGGCCAAGAGTACAAATACCTGCCCATAGCAAATAGCCCCAGAATGTTTGCTCATAGATTCCCAAATCCCATGGAAACTGAGCCAAAAGGACTCAAGAACTCAAAGGGAATGCATTGTAAAACAATCTGACAAAACAATGGTATATTTTACCAGTAATTTGTTTGAGCTGGTGAGAGTGGTGGAAAGATGAAGAAAAGCCTTATTGTCTCTCTTTCTTTTTTTTTTTTAAACCGTCTCACTCTGTCACCCTGGGTAGAGTGCTGTGGTGTCATAGCTCACAAAAACCTCAAACTCTTGGGCTTAAGCTATCCTCTTGCTTCAGCTTCCTGAGTCACTGAGACTACAGGCGCCTGCCACAATACCCACCCAGTTTTTCTATTTTTAGTAGAGACAAGATCTTATTGTTGCTCAGACTGGCCTCAAACTCCTGAGCTCAGGCAATCCACCTGTCTCAGCCTCCCAGAGTGCTAGGATTAAAAGCATGAACCACTGTGCCCTGCCCTTGAAAAGCCTTGTTTTCTATGTTAGCTCTTAGCTATTTAGTTTAAGGGATCCCCCCCCGCCCCCCCCAAAAAAAACATACAACTGGAACTGGAAAGTCCTTTAGCTGGATGGTCAATGTGTTTGTGCACTGTGAAAAGCATGGCTTTTTATATCACCTGATAAAATAAATACTCTGGAAAGGTTGCCCCCAAACTACCGAAGTAGAAAGTGACAGTGGGAAGAGATGATTCAAATTGTTCAAATAACTACGGAAAAGACATTAAACTCATCACAGTCTTTGATCACATATTAGTCATTAGATATCTCATACTGACCCCAACCTCAAATTCATCTTCTGAATATCCATCTTCACGTCAGTAAGAGTGATTAGTCATACCTAGAAATGTGGGAACAGAACCATACTGAGAAGTAAAAAAACCCTACTGTCAAGAAAAATCTCTCTTTCTCATGCCCAAAACAATTTCCCCCAAAAGAACCAGGGGAGTTATCACAGTATTCTTAAAGGAGAAAATGAGGATACAAAGGGTAACACATCTCTAAAAAGAACTTCAGCTTTCACACCAAGATTCCACATCACTACATTGATGACGTGCAGAGAACAATCTGATGTGAGAATCCTCTGGGTTGACTGAGCAGAGAGGCACACAGAGTGACAGTCTGCGTCAGCAGCAGCCTGGTTCCTGGGCCAACAGCTGAGCACACCCAGAAATAGAGCGATCACTGACGCTGGCCACAGGCAGGCCCCACGCAGCTGCTTTACCTGCCCTTTACCGTGGAACGTTCATGGCAACCATCTGACATAGGCACTTTTAGTTCCATCTTAAAGATAAGGAGACAGATGCATCAAGGGGCTAAATAACTTGTCAAGCTAGTTGTACAGACGTTAACACAATGAGCAAGAAGCAGTCAGGAGCTGTGGCTTTCTGACTGTGTTCCTTTAAGCAACATTGCCTCCTTGTGTTCAGAGCTGACTGTTCCCTCATATGTCCTCACAGCCATTTCTTCTTACACAGACATTCAAAGGACAATGCCATGGTTCACTTGTACAGCATGGAAAAATATCATTATGAAAATCACAAAGGATCTCTATAGAGAAGCCAAAATATCAGTGTAAAAAATAAAATCCACATTCAGTCTTGCATTAATTCACTATATCTTAAGGATCCCGTGCTGTTTTTATTCACTATATCTTAAGGATTGAGTGTTATACAGCTTTTTCAGTTATAATGGAAACAAATACAGGTTTCCACAAATATGAAAGATAACAGGACAGTGCTTAAATTTTTTTTAAGACTGAGATGTTTCAAAACAAGAGCTGAGAATAGCTTGTTTGAATCCCTTTTTAAAAAATTAGTTTAGTAGACTTATCCAGATGAAGCTCACATCTTGGCACTGTGAAGTTCTGTATTATACTTAGACAGAGGAAAGTAGGAGGAATAATCTGTTATCATCCATGCCTCAATTTCCCGCTCCCATTCTCCCGTCTCCTCAATAGCAATAACTTTTCTCTCAGGCTTAAAACCTCTACAACTCTGCATCCAGTCAATGTATAATTATTGTAATTCTATCTCTGCAATTATTTTCTTCTCTCTCCCTTTCTGCTGAAACAGCCTATATTCTAGTTCAGATCCTTCTTAACTCTTGCCTCTAAAGTGGCTTCACCCAGTTCTTCCTACTCTGTCATAGTAAGCCAGAGTTTAATCTCGTAAGGCACATCAGACTTCTGGCATAAAGAACATAGATCATCTTCAAAACCTCTGGTAGTTTCCTATTGCCAAGCCAGAAACAAACAAAATAATATAAAACAAAATGAAAAGCAAAACATACTTCTCAGTTTGGCATTAAAGGCTCTCCATGATCTGACCTCTCTTTACTTTCCCATATCAAATGATTTCCCACTATCCCATCCCCCTGCATCCTATTCAGCAGCGAGAAGACAACACAATCTCTCTAAAATGCCTTACATTCTCCCACCAGAGCATTTTTTGCTTCAAAATACTCATCACTATCTGACATGTAAGTTTCATGAAGACAGAAACTTTGGTGCACCAAAAAGTATCTCCAAAATGTAGACATGCTGCTATAAACATTTGTTAAACGAATGAGGGAATGATGTTTTCCCTGTGTGGAATGGCCTTTTCTCCCATCCTTACCCATCTGGGTACCATCATTTCCTTCCACACAGCATTTAAATCATACCCGCTCCATAACCCTTCCCTGCTGACCCTCACAGAGTTAGTCTCTTGCCTACTTCTGCTCTTTCCTTCTTTTCCCAAAACTTTCATTAGCTGCCTCAGATTACAGGTACTCCTGCCTCTGGTTCTCCTGAGAGAAAAGCCTCCAGAAGGCAGAGGATGTGTTCCAAGCATGAAGTCCAGCACTCAGTAGGAACTAAAAAAAAAAAAAAAAAAAAGGAATCATGTATTAAAATGAAATATATTAGCAAAAACCAGGCCATTCAATACTTTCCTTTTTTTTTTTTTTTTTTTTTTGCAGTTTTTGGCCAGGGCTGGATTTTAACCTGCCACCACCTTCATATGGGGCTGGCGCCCAACTCCTTTGAGCCACAGGTGCCACCCCAATACTTTCCTTTACATGAGGATTTTATCTACATGAGATTTTATGAATCTTCGGAGACAAAATATGGAGACATGATATGACATTATGATATGATATCAGGGATCAGCAAACTTTTCCCAAAAAGGGCCAAATATTAAATATTTTAGCCTTTGTAGACCATAATGTCTTTGGCAGCCACATAAAGTATGTAAAGAAATGGATATGGCTGTATTTCATTTCAATAAAAGTTTATCTATAAACAACATCACCTAGAGTACAGATATCCTAGCTGGAGAGCTTCAAGAAGGTTGATTAACTGTGCAGCTTAACTGACTGGCATTCATATGATTTTGGTCCCCAGAGGGGGGTGCATGCACAGCAGTTAGAAGCAATACTATACATTTGTTCCCCAAAGCATCTCTAACATCTTAATCACATTTGAGATGTCAACAAAGAAATTTGATGAATATCTACAATTCTCCTGACTCTTGATCTAAAGATTTTCCTCTACTCATTTCTTGGAATCCAGTGAACTAGTTCCCTTGGGGTTCAATTCCTGGCTCTTTAGGTTAGTATAACCTTTTATTTTTATATCAACATTTCCCTTTTTCACTTTAGGCATCCCTCTTTTGAAATACCTGATCTCTAGGACCCTAGAACAACCTAGCTTTGCTACCACCCCTCAACAGATGGATCAACTGTATGGTAGAAAAAACTATTTTCTGTCTATCCTTCATTGTGAAAGAGCTTAGGAAATTTCACCCCCAAAATATGACTCCTGGGTAAAAAGAGTATTCCCCCACTGCCTAAATATAGAGTATCAATTTCCCCATGCTAAAAGGAATTTTACATTTATAAAAGAAATTTTCATTTTTAAAGTTATCTTATACCAGGAAAATAACTACTCCAGGAGACAGCTTTTATCACCTGAGAAAGCCAGGATATTTGAATTTCTATAAGGGATACCCTAGCAAAGCTTTCTTCAGCCCTGCCCCTGCCTCAAGAATATGCATGGAGGAGGATTTGGCAAGGCACTTTGGCTATACTCTGTTTTAGCACACACCCACAAAGCATAACGCAGACATTATTCCTAAAAAATAGAAATCTATCTATTGTTTACTTGGAAATCTTTAGAGAACGTCCCTCTGCTATCAGGTTCTAGCTTCAAACAGTTCAAACATAAAATACTTAAGCTACTACTAAACTCTTACCAAACCAAGACACAAAAAGATTTCCTAAACACAAGACTATTTAGGATTATAACTATGTGCCAGGCAGGGTGGACCATGCCCATAATCTCAGCTACTCAGGAGGCTGAGGTAGGAAGATCACTTGACCTCAAGCATTTGAGACCAGCCTGGGCAACATAGCAAGACCCCATCTCAGTAAAATAAACTCTATAAGGCTGTTGGTCTCTCTGTCTGTGGAAATGTGTGAAGAGATTTAAGAGAATAAGAAGGATTTAACTTTCACCCTCATCTTCAACTTCTCCACATATTCAGTCCTTTCTCAGACTAGAAAGAGGAGTATCCTGCATGCATGTGACAATACACAGCCCCCCCTCTACCTCTAGTCTTTCTCAATTGTATTATCTAAAATTAGATCAATATTGATTCTTCCTATACACGTATGTTATGCTCAAATGCCTTTAGGTTAAATTTCTAGCTGTTAACAGCATGAGGGGTACAGTTAAATATAGCCCCTAAGGTGAGCTTCGCCAAACTCTCTCCCCTGATGGGTGAAATCTTGGGGAGTGAGAATCATTTCCACTTCAAAAGTATTTTAAGAGTTGCTCACTAGTCTTCTCTGACAAAAGCCTTGTGAGCCTTTAACAGAGTGTCTTACTTCTTAAAAGATCAAAGCCACATAACTCCATGAATAAGTCAATTCAAGATTAAGGCATTCAAGTTCAGTCTAAATATCTAACTTCTGGCTCAAGGTGGGCTCCAGATGTAACAAGTATTCTTTAACTTACATTGAATTGTTTTAAAAATCCATGCCTATGTGCAGCTCTCCATGCTTCTTCCTTCTTTTTTGCTTGCGCCAGGTTTCATTGACCACATCCCGCAACTACATTTGTGATTTCCTTTGTTTGCACCACAGAAATGTAATCTTTGTTGACAATCATAAGACTTTGAATTCTCCTAGTTCTAGCATATGCACAAGATAATTAACATCCTTTGAAACTTTTGTTTATTATAGTTGATATTCAAGTAGGAAATTGAGGCTCAGTGACATCAGTGGTTTCAGTCACAAAATAGCAGAGCAGGAGAATATGTCAGTTAATCTTATTCCAGTTCCTTACTCATGGAATTTTTTCAATAAATATTAAGAAGTGACTTTATGTCATGTACTATGCCAGAAACTGGAACACCATGGTGAGTTGGACAGTAAGATAATACCCCAACTGTCTGTATTCACTTTAGTTGTCCCCTAATCATTTCATATTTCCTTTTTTTAGGACATTATAAATGTTGAATACCTACTTAATGAATTGAATACAAAATGCACTCTTGCGTACATGAAAGATGGTTCAGGGGGTGAGTACTGAGATTTTTGACTGGATGGGTTTCTCTAGGGTGTGTCTTTTAGGGGGTAAGTTTCTATCTTAAGTTGTATTTATCAAGTAGATAGTGAAAAAGAGTCTCTCCTTGACCAAACTTTTATCAGTCTATTCTGAATCCTCAATTTTTTTTACTTCCATGACCTTCTTCGTGTCGCCCAACTTCAACAAGGATCCTGCTAAGTCATTTTGGCCAAAACCCCACTTAACACCTGATCATCCTCTATATCCGATTATGTTCCCTTTTCCTCTGCCCTCCCCAAGGTGATATCTGATCATCTTGGCCTGTGTTCAGCAAGCATCCTATTAGGTCAGTAAAGCTCAGGAAATTTCAGCCTAAAATATGACTACTTGAATTAAAGGCTCTTATAGAAAACCAATTCCTTGTAAGGGGCTTTCCCTCTATTTGTATAACCAGAGGGATCCATCAAAAGAATAATCAACTTCTCTTCCTTTTCCTGTTATCTCACTATATTGCAAGAAAGAAAATCAAGAATGCAACAAGACCTGGCCCAAATCATTTAAATATACTACCTGTCTCTCAAGGTTAACTTAATTTGTAAAGAGAATAATTGATAAGTCAATCTGTTTCCCCATCCATTCATCCTCCCCAGCCACCATTTAGTGCACCTAAACAGAATTACCTATATTCCTCATCTCCCCTTCCCCTCTAAAAGGAACTTATAAAAATATCTGGATCCTACGGGATATTGGGTAATCACTGTGATTCCCCCCATGCCCATAGTAAATAAACTTCTTCTTATTATTAATCTTCCTTTGTTGTGAGTTGATCTTTCAGCAGACTTTTGAAGGAAAGGGAAATTTTCCCCCTCACTTCCACATCAGTTAGCCAGAATCCCCCTTACCCCTGATGTTTCTTCTTAGTAAATTTTTATCCACTGGCCCCCCACTTGGGAGACCTACTCCTTGGCAATAAATTCCCACTTTTCCTTGTTGTATTCAAGAATTGAGTCCAATCCTATGCAGAGGTCCCTTTTCCCCTATTGCAATAGTCCTTAATAAGATCTGTTTTTACCACTTTAACTACTGTCATGCTCTGGCTTATCTTTAATAATAGCAGGGAAGAGCCTCAAATTCAGCTACCAGAAGTTCAGCCAAGACTAAATATGATGGCTTCTGTTTTCTTTCTTTTTTAGTAGCTGTCTGTTCTTCAAAGAGCAACCAAAAGGACTTTGTAATTATACAAACCATACAGGAGGAAGAATTGCTTCCTTCTACCCTACTTGGTTCTTTGGCTTATCTACAAATTAAATTAACATAAGACCTATTAACAGGAGAAAAACAATTATCATTACATAAATATGCACAGGAATCTCACAATAATATGAAACTCAAGGAAGTAATCATATGATTGAGGCTAAGCTATTGAAAGGAATGGGGGTTTGAAACATCTGGGTCTTGGAAGAGACAAATTATGGGAAAGAGAAGGGAGAAAATATATGGTGAATAAATTTTTCCTTGTTATGATATAAAACTCAGGTGATAAACATTGGCTTAGAGTATCTGTCTTCCTGGTACAGATACCTTTGCTAATAAAGATATCCTTTTTAAATGTAAATTTTCTTTACAAAAGGGAAATTTTATACTTTATTTTAGGCAGTTGAGTGGGAGGCGAAGAGCTTTTCCCTGCGTTGGCTGGTTCTTAATTTCTTTTACCTCAAAATAATCAATAAGCCAAAATGGCATATTTTGGGGTGATACGTTCTGAACTCCTTCAAAATCAAGTCTCAAACTCGTTTAAAATCCTGCTTTAAAGAACCTCAATAGCTTCCCAATGTTATCGAAATAAAATCCAAGCACTTTCTCTTGGCCTAACAGTGATTTTTAAAGCAGCAGCAGCATCACCTGTGAACTTGTTAGAAATGCAAATTCCAGAGGTCTTGGATGTACCCAGACCCCCAGAATTAGAAACTCTAGGGATGGGGCCCCAGAACCTGTGATTTAACAAGCCCTCCAGATAATTCTGATGCTTGCTCAAGTTTGTGAGCCACTGGCTGACAAGATCCGACACAGTCTGGCTCTTGCTGACATTTCTGTCATCCAGTTCGACCCCCTCCCTGATCCATTTACTGTAGCCACTCTGGCCTTCTTTCTGCCTCTTGACTATCCAATCTGATGGTAACACAGGAATTGTTTACTTGATCTTCCCTCTGTCTGGAATGCATTTTCTGAGATCTTTTTATGGCCCGTATCTTTTCATCTTACAGCTCTCAACTAAGATATCATTTTTCTTAGAGGAGCCTTCCCTAACTACCATATCTAAAGTCACCTTCTTCAATCCACTATCTTGACACTTCCTTTTATTTTCTTCTGTTAATGGAAAAGAAAATTCTGTAAAATAATTTAAAGAGTTTTATTATGAGCCAAATATGAGTGATCATGGCCCAGTCTCAAAAGATCCTGAGAAAATAAATCCAAGGTACCTAGGATATGGTTTGGTTTTATACCTTTTAACAAGGCAAGAATTACAGATAAAATAATAATTCAATACATGGAAAGTGTACACATTGGTTTGGTCCCAAAAGATAGACCATCTCAAAGTAAGGGCATACAGGTTATAGGTGGGTTTAAAGATTCTTATTTGTAATTGGTTAAAGAAATAAGGCTTTGTCTAACGACTTGGAATCAGTAGAAAGGAATGACTGAGTTAAGAAAAGAGGAGTCTGAGGCGGCACCTGTAGCTCAGTGGATAGGGCACTGGCCACATATACCAGGACTGGCGGGTTCGAACCCGGCCTGGGCCAGCTAAAACAACAATGACAACTGCAACAAAGAAAATAACCAGGCATTGTCACAGGCACCTGTAGTCCCAGCTACTTGGGAGGCTGAGGCAAGAGAATTGCTTAAGCCCAAGAGCTTGAGGTTGCTGTGAGCTGTGATGCCACAGCACTCTATCCAGGGAGACAGCTTGAGACTCTGTCTCAAAAAAAAAAAAAAAAGAAAGAAAGAAAGAAAAGGGGAATCTGCTAATCAGAGAGCAAGTCACAATATACTCAAAGTGATCTGCTAAGTATTAATAAATTGATAGCTTTCAGTCCAATTAGTAATTTAGTATCTTACTATTACAAAGAGTCGGTTTTGTCAATCTTATGATCTCTGTTTAAATATTAATGCTGGTCAATTGTTTCGACTAAACTCCAAGAGAGGAGGAGGCATTTCTATCACCCTTCCTTTCATGGGTGGGAACTCAGTTTGAAGGTTTTTCTAGGGTCCCTTTGGCCAGAAGGGGGTCCATTCAGTTGGCAGAGATCTAAGGATTTTATTTTTGGTGTACACTTCATAACAGTTACCATCACTGTAGAAGAAAAAACTTTTCCTCTATCCTCTTATATTTATTAGCTGAGGCCTGTGAATTAAACTGACAGAAGACAGAGTAACAGGAGAAAAAGGCACACACATTCAGGTACACAGAAAAGAAGTGGAAACCTGAAAGAGGCGGTTAGACCCAGGGGCTTATAACCCATTTTAACATAAGGGTGATAAATTATGGAGAAGTGTTTAGACAAAGGAAAAGGGGTTCGGGCTCCTAGGCATAGTAAATTGTAGGGAAGTAAATGCATAAGGGAAACTAATGGTGGACAAAAGATGTTTAATAAGGTTTCTTATACAGACTCAACTCAGTGCTGTCTCCAGTGATAAGAGTCAGTTTCTCCCTGGTAGGAGAGAGAGAGACGCCTTTACAAATGGAAATTTCTCCCCTGCTTTTTAGGCAGAAAGGGGGCAGGCAGAGAGTTTCTCCTGTATATACTGTGTCATAATTGCCTTCAGCTCAAATTAATCCTCAAACCAATGTCACATATTTGCAGGTAGCATATTCTGATCTCCTTCACCACCTTGGATAATCTTATTTAATTATTTCACTTTAAATCTCTTTCCCTCCCTTCCCTTACCACTAGAGCATAAGCTCTATGGGGTTGGTACCTTATCTGTACAGCTGGCTCAGTAATTATTTGTTGAATCAATTGCCCTGGATCCCCTAATCCCTGCCCAAGTGTTCTTTCAGATACGTCTTACCTCGGGTAATGAATAAAGGAATATTGCTGTAAATTGATTAAAGACACTTTTCGTTAAAACCTAAAAAGGCAAAAAATTATTTTAAAAAATTTTTCAAAATAAATGATATTGAAGAAGTCCCTTTTTTTTTTTATTTTTTAGAGGCAGGGTCTCACTCTGTTGCCCAAGCTGAAGTTCAGCATCATCCTCATAGCTCACTGTAACCTTGAAACTCTGGGCTCAAACAATCTTACTGCTTCAGCCTCCTGAGTAGCTAGAACTATAGGTACATGCCACCATGTCCAGCTTATTTTTTTTGTGAAGACAGGGTCTCACTATATTGCTTAGGCTGGACTGAAACTCTTGGGCTCAAGTTATCCTCCCACCTTGGCCTCCCAAAGTGCTGGGAGTCACCACACCAAGCCTAAAGAAGTCACCTCTAAAGAGAATTTGATATGTACCTACCATGACATATTTTTGGAAAAAATATTTTGAGTTAAAACTAATTTTCCCCTTTGAATTCATCAAGTGGGAGATGGCTCCCTTCTCAAGCCTACACTAAGAGTTAACTGAAATAAATATTGTGAATCAAGATCTATATTGTACATCTAGCAAGGTCTCTCTCATTTCAAGCTACAAAAATCATCATCATTGTCACTGTTTCCTGGTGTTCCACTCTTATAATTCTTTTCTCATTCACATATCAAGTTTCAGGTATTTGACCAAATCTATTTTTTCCCGATAGGAAGTTATCAATCTTCACTGTTTGTGTGAAATGGGGATAATAACTGCTTTTGATTCATCCATGCATGTGCTGTTTGAAAGAGTGACAGTGCTATATAAAGGAAAGGTATTATCATTATGTTATTTCAAGGACATCTGCGTGGGAGAAGGAACAGATGCTTCTATTTCCTTTAAAGATTCCCTACAAGCCATTCCCCCATCATCTATATTCCCCCTAAATGCATTGATTTTACATAGAATCAAGTAAGATTGCTTACTCCTGTAGAGACTCAACCTTAACTAAAGAAGCTAGGTAACACAAAATTCTAGTCAGAACTCATCTTAAGTAGAAATCTAAAGGAAATGGACATCCAAAGTTGAACTCTGAGTTCAGCCACAAGCCACCTGTCTTTTGTCAGCTCTGTTCCCTAACAGGCTTCATAAAGTCAGTTATAGCAATACCTAAAAAGTAAAGGAAACTACTACCATGTCTCATTACATTAGAAATTCTCTTTTTAGATACATTCACTCAAAGATCACATTACTCCTCTTATACAAGTGAGAAAATTTCTAGAAATATTGCAATTCCTTTTGCCACTAGGTTCTGTTGTATAAGCTGCTGCTTCTGTATAGTACATGGAAGTCGGGATCCCGTCCAAGGCCCCAAACCTTCCAGAGCACCTGTCTAACTTGCAAAAAGAGAACAGCTATTCCAAGAGAGCACCTCAGGTTCTGAAGCACATAATACACTGTCTCATGTGGCTTGCTTCTTTGTGACAAGGATTTGCATTAGTACCTACAAGACCCACAGCGCGGCAGGCTCATTATTCATAATGGCATACCATGTAAGAATTGGCACTTAAGACTATAAATGTGATTGTGATTCACAGGACAGTTGTGAAGTCATAATCATATGTAATAACACCTTGTAATAATGTCACTCCTGCGCCATTAGGAGCCTCTGGTGCTTCACAGCAATCTCTTTGTGTTTAGCTCCTGCTCTGCTAACTAGCCCTGACTTAGCAGAGGGAGAGAAAGAAATTTCCTCATTATTCCTGAGCTGCCCTTCATAGTGGAGGCCCTTGCACTAGTTTTCTATTGATGGGTAAGAAATTGCCACAAATGTAGCAGCTAAAAACAACACTAATTTATTAGTTCACAGTGTGTGCAGGTCAGAAGTCAGCCACAGTATGGCTGATTCTCTGCTCAGCGTAGTACACGGTTGAAGTAAAGGGTTGGCCTGGCTAGGTTCTTGTCTAAAGACTCTAGGGAAGAAATCCACTCCCAGCTTTCATTCTAATTGTTCTAATTTCAGTTCCTTGCAGCTATAAGACTGAGCACTCCATTTCCTGGTTTGGTCTCAGCTGGGGGCCATGTTCTACTCTTAGAAATGCACCCACATTCTTTCTCACAGTGCTACCTTCACCTTCAGGGCAGCCACAGTGCATTTATTCCTTGTGCCTCAAATCTCTAATTTCCTCATCTGTGACTAGCCAGAGGACACTCTCTGCTTTTAAAGGGTTTGCCTGATTAGATCTGGCCCACCCAAGCTAATCTCCCTTTTGCTACATAACATAACATCAGCATAGCAGTACTATCATATTCACACTCAAAGGCAAAGGGATTATACAAAGACAAGGCTCACCGGAAGTCATCTTAGAATCCTGCACAGCCCAAAGGGATAAAAGTCACAAAAATTGTGAATGTGGGCAAGAAGAGGGTACGACAAGCCTCCAGGGTCATTTCAAAGGCACAACACCCTTCAGCCTCTCATTCCTCCTAGCCACCTCACCACCCTTGTTGGAGGGCAATATTGAACTCAGAGCACAGCTCTAGGTCGCAATACTATCTCTAAAAGCTGTGTTTCCTTATAGGAGCTTCCCAAGCCCCCCAGATTCAAAACACTTACCCAGGTTAACCTTATCACACAATTTATCACAAGGAACTCTAACAGGCTTTTGTATGTTCTCTACAAGATTCCAATTTAAAGACAGGAATCCATTGCCATGCCTGTTGACAGTAATTTCTTTTTTTTTTTTTTTTTGAGACAGAGTCTCAAGCTGTCACCATGGATAGAGTGCTGTGGCATCACAGCTCACAGCAATCTCCAATTCCTGGGCTCAAGTGAGTCTCCTGCCTCCGCCTCCCAAGTAGCTGGGACTGCAGGCGCCCGCCACAACGCCAGGCCATTTTTTTTTGGTTGCAGCCATTATTGTTGTTTGGCGGGCCCTGGCTGGATTCGAACCCGCCAACTCAGGTGTACGTGTCTGGCGCCTTAGCCCGCTGAGCCACAGGCGCCGAGCCGACAGTAATTTCTAAATACATGTCTGTTGAATGAATGGTGAACAAGAATGATAGAACTGTCTTGTGATTCCTCCATGGCATACTCCTGTTTGATCACCTTTGCTGGCTTACTAACTAATTATAACTGGCTATTACTAACATTTGTGTGTTAGTTATAAAATGCCACCTAGATCAACTAGCATTTATCATGTACCTACTATATGCCAAGTTTTATGGGGGATACAAAAAGTGATAAAAATTAAATACCTGTCAAGAATTTCCTACCTGCTTTCTGGTAGGAAAGACTGGCATATACAAAACTAGAACAATAATACACATCTGACTCTGCGGCTCTCCTGATTAAAACTCTCAAATAGCCCCCAGTTGCACTTGGGTTAAAATTCAAAATACTTACTGTGGTCTTCAAGCCCTTGCATGACCTGGCCCCAGTGGTATGCTGGTAAATGTTTAACATTTGGCTCTCCAGAAGAAAAACAACACAACCTTATTTGTGGTATTTGCCAATTTCCATGTTACAAATATTCCCACCATGACCAATTTCTGGCTACCAGCGTCAACCAGATAACAAAATCGCTGCTCTTAAGACCAGGTTTGAGCCAGCTCCACACACCACTGCTTCAAACATAATATCAAATATTTCTCTGTTTAATTTGGGCTCAAGCAATCCTCCTGCTTCAGCCTCCTGAGTAGGTGAAGGAACACTATTTAATAGTGTTCAGAACCTCAGAATGTGACCATATTTGGAAATAATGTCTTTGAAGATGTCATTAGTTGAAGATCTCAAGAGGAAATCACCTTACATTTAAGGTGGACCCTAAATCCAATAATTAGTGTAAGAAGAGGACACAGCCACACACGCACAGAAAAGAAGGCTATGACAGAGATTAAAATTGTTACCACAAGCTAAGGGATGCCTAGAGCTACCAGAAAGAAGCTGGAAGAAGCAAGAAATAATTTTTCTCTAGAGTCTTCATAGGGAATATGGCTTTGTTGTACCTTGATTTCTGATTTCTAGTTGCCAGAACTGTAAGAGAACAAATTTCGGTTGTTTTTAAGCCACTCAGCTTACTAATACATCACCTTAATTTTTTTTTTGTTGTTGTTGTTGTTGTTCTTTGTTTTTTGAGACAGGATCTCACTCTGTCACCCAGGCTGGAATGCAGTAGTGCAATCATAGCTCACTGTAGCCTCAAACTCCTGGGCTCAGTTGATCTTCCTGCCTCACCCTCCCTAGTAGCTAGGACTACAGGCATGCACCACTACCCCCAGCTAACACATTCCCCAAATTAGATCCTAGAAAAATCCCCTTTCATCCTTCAAGCTTTGCGTTAAATATCACTTTATCAGAGAAGCCATCTCTAACTAAGTAAGATCCCCCCATAAATATTTACATATCTTTAGAGCTTGTGTTATACCTCATAGTGAGATATCAATAGATATGGATTTTTCCTCAGGGCTGTCTACCCCATGTGCTCTGTGAGGGCAGGGTCCTGGTTGATCTTGTTCACTGCTATATTCCCAATGCCAGCAGAATTCCTGTACTTAGTAGGTACTTTTTCTTTGTTCTCACTCTCTCCTGGGTCTCCTACTTCTCTATTTGTTCCTTCTGTGTCTCCTTTGCTGTTTCCTCTTCATATCCCCAACCATTAATTGTTAGAAGATCCTACAGCTTAGTCCTCAGATCTTTTCTCTATCCACATCCACTTCCTAGGTGATTTTATTTCATGGCATTGCTTTAATTGCCATCTATTTGCTGACAAGTTGCCCATTGATATCTCCCCTGAGCTATAAACTTGTCTATCCAAAATGCCTACTTGAAATCTCCACCTCGGTGTCCTTTACAGTGTTTAACATCTTGCTCTAGATTCAAGTTACAGGTGCAGTGATTTTGTGAAAATTCAATGAGCACCTTTAGGTTAGAATGTGATACTTCTATTAAAAATTCCTCTGAGGCTCGGTGCCTGTGGCTCAGCGGGCTAAGGCGCCAGCCACGTACACCTGAGCTGGCGAGTTCAAATCCAGCCTGGGCCCACCAAACAACAATGACGGCTGCAACCAAAAAATGGCCGGGCGTTGTGGCTGTAGTCCCAGCTACTTGGGAGGCAGAGGCAGGAGACTCGCTTGAGCCCAGGAATTGGAGGTTGCTGTGAGCTGTGATGCCACGGCACCCTATCCAGGGTGATAGCTTGAGGCTCTGTCTCAAAAAAAAAAAAAATTCCTTTGAAAGTAAACAAGTCATTAACAAGTCCAAAAACAGAATTCCTGATCTTGCCCCGTTCACCTGCTTCTTGCACCATCTTCCCCATCTTGGTATCTGGCAACTCCATTTTATAGCTGCTCAGAGAAGAAGCACTGGAGTCATCCTTCACTTCTGACACCCATGTTTCTTATAATAAAACTAGATTTACTCAAAAAAAATTCAAGACCATTTAAGGTAAGATATCTAAACCTAAAACTATAAAAACACACAAAATGGGGTGGTGCCTGTGTTTCAGTGGGTAGGGTACCAGCCCCATATACCGAAGGTGGTGAGTTCGAACCCAGCCCCGGCCTGCTAAAACAGCAGTGGCAACTGCATCAAAAATAGCTGGGCGTTGTGGCGGGTGCCTGTGGTCCCAGCTACTCGGGAGGCTGAGGCAAGAGAATCGCTTAAGCCCAAGAGTTGGAGGTTGCTGTGAGCTGTGACGCCACAGCACTCTACCCAGGGTGACATAGTGAGACTCTGTCTCAAAAGAAAAATAAAATAAAATAAAAACACACAAAATGACTTAATTTTGTACGTACTTCATGTGAAGTAACATGTAAATAGCATAGCAGCAAATGCAATTTCAGCATTTCTTTGTTATGCTATTGTTTATAAAGAAAGGAGCAAAATATAGTACTGAATGGCTCTAAAGTAGAACTATTTGATAAATCTGTCACCTCAAAATTTAGCACTGTTTGAATGGCCAAAGGGGATAAAAACAAAGCCAACCTTGCTCAGAAGGAAAAGCCCTACATTCTAATATTCTATCCTTGGTTTTGCTGCTTATTAGTTTGGACGAGTCGCTGGGCCTCATTTGATCCACACTGACACACATTGACAAAGTCAATTCGTACTCTCATATTCTATCTATAGGAGGTAAGGCATTTGGAATTAAATCAAGTGGTCATCACAAAAGCTTAAGTGTTTTGAAATGCTAGGGCCGAAAAATCAGACACTTTCTTAAGGTAATCTGAGATTCAAGAGGAAGTTATTTGAATGGGTATAGATTCTGATTTTCACGTGCTTATGGCCTTGAACCTTGGGTCATTCTTTCCTCTACTATATTCTTCCCACAATGAACCATGGAATGTTCCCAGCCATCATTCAAGTTTGAAAGTAATCAATTCATACATCCAGTAAATAGGTTGTGAATCTGAGAACCCCTAATAAGGTCCAAATAAATTAAATGATACCAGTCTACACTTAATGAAGTCCAAGCAAAACTATGAGCTTTCTGATTTTCTCCTAGTCTATTCTTATGTGACAGCAGAGGGAAAGGGGGAAAAAAAACACTTCTTCATCTTATTCCTCTATAAATTTCCTTCCTAACTGATGTTGAAACAAGCACAGAAGTATTATTCGAGTTCATACTTCCTGCTATATTTTCCTTTGACTTAAAGGATAGCACATTCAGCAGCCTAAAACTTGACCTTATATTCTGGTTCTATGTGACCCATGAACCTAGCCAGGAACAGTTTGGTTATACACATTCATGAATCATGTGGCTATCACTTTCCCCTGTCACAGTTGGTTAACCTCAGGGAATTACTATGGGAACATTCTGGCCTGATCAAGAGCTCATGAGCTCCAGTACAGATACGTAGATACATGCACCTGCCCCAATTGAGTTCCTGGGAAAGTGCTTCTCTTTTCTCCCCCAGTCTCTGTCTCAGTGAGAGGAGAACTATGTGTGCCCCATATGTACCCCAAGTCTTGCACATCTGTAATAAATTCCAAACCCAGCAAAGCTTATTTCCTAGCTTTCCAAATGTTTAGATTTGAACTGGGATCTTTGAAACCTAGAGGTTTCCTCCTTATTACATTACCTTAGGAACTCCAAACATTTTAACCTAGGCATATGGCAGAGAAAAAGAACCTCCTGAACGCCAGTGAATCCTGAATCATGCCAGAAGCTTCAGCATGCTAAGGACTTGTTCTGGAAATTCTAGTGGTACTTCTGGAGGGCTGCTAGAGCAAAAGAAGACCCTGAAGACCTATAGCTCCCTGACATTGCTTGGCTCTGGAAATACTTGGCAAAGTCGGAAGTCTTTTGTTGTTTGAGGTTAGAGTATGTTTGGGAGGCTCGGCACCTGTGGCTCAACGGGCTAGGGCGCCAGCCATATACCTCCGCTGGTGGGTTCAAATCCAGCCCAGGCCGCCAAACAACAATGACGGCTGCAACCAAAAAATGGCTGGGCGTTATGGCAGGCGCCTGTAGTCCCAGCTACTTGGGAGGTGGAGGCAAGAGACTCGCATGAGCCCAGGAATTGGAGGTTGCTGTGAGCTGTGATGCCACAGCACTCTATCCAGGGTGACAGCTTGAGGCTCTGTCTCAAAAAAAAAAAAAAAAAAGAATATGCTTGGGAAAG